>JAPWLS010000810.1:0-255486 GCA_028551675.1 Tineola bisselliella
TGAACGATAAAACAACTTACGTTTTTCCTAGAAATAGACTAGTTCTTGACTACCGTTGAACCTGTTTCAGACGCAAGTCTGAGTTGCGATATCTGTTTAAGTTTACGAATTCAAATCATTAATAAAGCCGAAATATTCTCAACCAGAAGCGCAGTCACATAAAAACTAAATTAGCGTTTTTCTAATATGCTTTTTATTATTCTTTGATTTCTAAACCTCGCAATGACACCCCGTGTTTAAAAGAATATATATTTATATTTAGTTATATTTGTATTTCGAATCGTCGTTATATTGTATATTAATATTGATAATATATTGTAGTATAATTGTCTGTAAACTATATTTGTATACCTTTGTACGGGAAACCAAGCATATTAGACATATTATACATTACTCAAGTGTATAAATACATCATGTTAAGAAATTAAGAATGTTTGTTTCATTCAAAGTTTGCTAAGGGATAACACAGAGTATAGACTACAATTTAACTCTTCCCGTACGATAACTCGAAGACCGTTATGCATTTGTTTTTTTATTTATATACAAAATTATATAAATATAATGTATGGTTATTAAGTATCTTTTATCTGCATTATTTAACCCGAGTTTATCCCGTTCGTTTCGGGCCATTTAAATGCAATACTAGATTTCGGTGCCAAATTTAACGAAAAAGGCAAATTCTTAAATAATTACGGTAAATAACTATTAGGTATAGTTTCGCTTGACGAGACTAAAATATCAACTGGGTGTTTGGTTACATAAGGGGGGCATAAGAATTTTAGAAAGACTACGATGGGGATTGGCGCAAAAAAGGTTGGGAAACACTGGGTTAAGGCCTCTGTTATATGTTTTTAATGATAGTACGTGCGTCGTAATAATATTATACTTTTTTCGGTTCTAGATAAATTAACACGTTTAAGTTCTCTCTCTTATAGCTTGTCTTATCGTTACGGACTGATCATTAGTCAAGTCAAGTTTATTACAAAAATATTCCCTGTATTATTCCGGGTACTTGCACTAAGTATTTTTGAGTAGTTCCGTAGTTATATCCAAAACTGTAGGTCTATATAATATTACGAATGTTACTCAAGACTTTATTACGGAGGCTGTTAAAAAATATAGTATCATATTCTTTATGATATTGACTGGTACAATTGGTCGTCTAACAAGATAATGTACAAGGTTGTTTTTAATAAATATTTGTAACACACACGCCTTCATAACATCCTTAGAATAATGTCTAACGAACATGATTTTTTTTAAATTTCTTTATTTCCTTTTAGTAAATGGGCTCCAATTAGGGTTCATGATTTCTCGAGCTTATCAATTTCTCGGGTCTCGAGAATTCTCGAGGCTAATTTCTCGGGTCTTCTCGGGTTGTCGAGAAATTTACATTTACGTACGTTTTTGCATATTTTTCGTTTCAAATAATGTGATTAATAAACAAATTCAGTGATTTTCCTCTCAAATAAAAGTATCAAAATAATTATAAAACTTTAAACCAATAAAACTGTCATTTCAACAAAATTAGCAATATTTTTCTTAAAGAAGACAAAACAAAAAAACTATTCTGACATTTCTGACTTAAAAAGACAATCACAGCAGAATTTTTGGCTAGTTAAATAACTAAAACTATGCCTTTAGAAAAACTAAAGCATTTATAGCTTTATCAGACAGCCGGTTCCTTATTTTATTAACTACATTTCCTGAAATTGAAAACACTCTTTCATTTTCAAATAGGTCCTAACTTTGGATTTGGTGACCTCTTCCCAGTAGTAAGAACTCTTTCTTTATTATAGATTTGACAGCGCTATTGCACTTGTCTTCTCATTTGTCGAAACGCCTTTAATTGCTTTTTCTAATCGAGTTTCGAAGCTGTCGCGTTCAGGTTCTGATGAGCTTACTTTATAATTTATTTTATAATTTTAAAGACTCAAATATGATTTCTCGAGTTCTCGACTTTTCTCGAGCTTAATTTCCCGGGAACAAACCTCAACGATTTCCCGGGAATTCTCGGCTCGAGAATTCCCGGGAATGAACCCTAGCTCCAATAGAGCGCTTTTACTCATCAAGACATATACAAATATAAATATAAATGAAATAAATTTATTAATTTGATTTAGCTGCTGTATACTGGCATTGTCCACTTACATACTAATGTCATAATAATATATAATAAATCTACTATGATGTAGAAGAATAGCTGCTGTATAGGGGCATTGTCATCCTATTGTATACCTAAGGATAAACATAAAATGACATAGATCATGTCCAAGCTTTTTTATCAGTAAGATATTCATCTAACGTGTAATACGATTTTTGAATAAGTTTGCTTTTTATGATTTTCTTGAACTGATAAAGAAGGAGGCTACTAATATCATCGGGCAGTTTATTATATGAGGTTTATAATAGGTTTATAATGTTTATTATGTAAGGTGTAGAATATTTAGTAAACATTCAACCAGTTGAATAAAAACAATCGTCAAAGTAAACTATTTGCTATTAAAGTTATAGAATAAAATTGTTATGCTATCGCTACCTCAATCTCGAAGCTACGGTCTCATGTATAATACAATTAAGTGGTTTGTGCTTTTGTAACTTCCGTTCTAAAAACATCGAGCCTGCCTTCCGTCCCCACTTAGGCGTTGTATTATGGAACGATATTTTATTGATTTGTTTACACCAGCGGTTCTCAAACTTTTTTGGCGAAGGAAAAAGCCTTAATATAATTATAAAAAACTGATTTATATGTATTTATGAATAATCATATTGCAAACGTAATATTTAGTTGGAATATTTAGATGTAACCTTATAATCTCCCTTTGGTAGGTATTTTTTGCAGTATTTTAGCCCTAGGGTTCCGCGGAACACACTTTGAAAATGGCTGTTCTAAACAATACTCATATATATATAGGTGTATAAAAATTAGACACGTTTTATGTTTCCCTATATGCCTGTATAATATTACTTTTTCATATAATAAATGCACTTCTTATATCAGCCAGTACATAAAGGTCAGCCGGTAGACAATGTCATTGGCATGAAGTTAACTTCTGTATCATATTGTCCAATAAATTATATTATAATATTATTTTTGACCCTGAGTACGGAAATGACACCGAAATCAATGTCATTCCCGACCAATGTGTATGTAAAATAAAACCGATATCACTCACACGGTAAACAATTACACCAAATGTTAAAACCAATTAATATAATAGGTGACAGTCATAAAAACGACATCCTGGAGTATAAATGTAAATTGTACATTTATATGTTATAATACAAGACGGTGATTGGAAAAGAAAACTTGTATTGTATATAATACGTATTATATAGAAAACTATCTTTGTTATACGTTATATATGTATGTTGTTGGAAGCCACCATAATACAATTTCACTTTTCAATACAAGTTTAGTTACTCGAGAGAATAAACATGACTTGACATAACAAGTCGTGTATGCAGTTTTTACATAATGGGTAAGAAATAAATCAAGGCAGCTTTCTGAATTATTAAAACATTAGTAACAATAATATTTACATATACATACGCACATACACTTAACTATTGGTATGACAATTGGTTGACAGAACACAAGCATATATCTATTTTTCGACCGGGAATCAAATCCGCTATCTCTGCAACAAACTAATGAATTCAGTACTTCCAGTAATATCTAGTAATTGTGTAAAGCAGCCATTCTCAAAGTGGTGTTCCGCGGAACCCTAGGGCTAAAATACTGCAAAAAATACCTACCAAAGAGAGTTTATAATGTTACATCTAAATATTCCAACTAAATATTACGTAATATTACATTGCAATATGATTATTCATAAATACATATGAATCAGTTTTTTATAATTATATTAAGGCTTTTTCCTTCGCCAAAAAAGTTTGAGAACCGTTGATTTAGAGTAGCTTTATTGTGTCATTGTTGTTGCCAGTATTTTATTTTTGGAGTTCAAGATAAAGCTATGATATATTTTATTAAAAACTGTAGCCTTTGCCTATTTTTAAAAGGTTTTGTACAGTAGGAATGTGGGCAACACTGCTTCCCATATGGAAGTTGTCAAGCGGGCGTGTCTGGGGTAGGCGCACTTCGGACGAAAATACGGACGTTTCCTACTCAGGGACACTTACGTAATCATTCACGAAAATACGGATTTGACAGCGACGTCACGACGGATAGGCCACACCATGCTTATTGTATGGATATTTTTACGGGCTTATATGTCAAAATTCACGTAAGCTACAGACGTGAGGGCCGTATCACGAAACTTCGGATATGCCTGAGTAGCTCCCCTGTTGCGATTTATCTGTCATTGTCATCTTGTGTGCGTTTTAATATTATACATGATTCTTTGCAAGCGAGTTGTTTCTCTAAAATCATCATCACTCGTATCTTCGAACTCAACCCCGTGTAACATAACTCAATACTCTAGCTCAGGGGTCGGCAGACCGCGGCTCGTGAGCCGCATGCGGCTCTTGCCATAGGATTATCTGGCTCTTCTTACAACTCACTGAAGCAAATTAGACTTTCTTTATAGTATATAATAAAGTTCATGTTGCGGCTCTCTGAAGGCATGGGAAAATCTATAAACTTGATATTCGGCTCATCTGGTTGATAAGTCTGCCGACCCCTGGTCTAGCTGAATATATCTCTGTCACAATTAACAAAAGTTTTTTTTAAATATCAATAAGGATTTCTTATTATAACATTAATATATGTGACTACAAACGAATTAAATATACTTATCCCGTTGTAGAGAGACAGGATAGGCAGGTGAGCATGCCAGAGGCATACAGAAACAAAGTGCTACAATGAACTCGATTCCAGCCTCCGTGCAACCCACTCGTAAGTGGTCATTGACCTATTAACTACCCAGTACTCAATTTGATTTAGGTGTATGGACGATCTGCCTGAGAAGATACGAACCTTCTCTTATATTATTTTTCAAGTAAAAAGAAAATAACAATGAATCGTGTTTTAATTTCACGTAAACACTAACGTGGGTGCCTCAGAGGCCCGTATTTAAAAATCTTTAGGGGTTTAGTGTTTTATATTTAGCTTCAGTGGATGTATTTAAATAAAATATATTTTTTTATAATTTATTTGTACATAATTAACTATCATTTTAAAGTTTAGAAAACACTTAATATTTTCTGGAAAAAATCACATGAGAACATAAATCAGCAAGAATAAATAAAATTATTATAAAAAATCAACATATTAACTAAACTTGAGAGGCCCACCTCAGTAGTTAAAGGTTAAAAGTTAGTTTTATTGTTGTCCATATGTCGTCTTTCATGTTTTGCTACTCGAGCTTATTTATTGAAGTTTTTCTTTTCTATATAGTCCTAGTATGTTATATCGTTTATATGACTGGAGCGGTCATATGACCAGCTTTTAAGCTAATTCAACGTTTTGATTTTTGTAATTTTAATATATGCAGTCACTTGACCACCATTGATGACAATAATGCTTTCGACGTGTGTTAATATATATGAATATAACCCAGATATTTCTTAAGATTTAAGACATTTATTTACTCAAAAAGAATTACAAAAAATTCACTCAATTGAGATAAAAATAATAATAATAACTATAAATAAACATAACGTACGTACGTATATTGACAACACCATCACAAGGCACTCAAACCCATTATATGTTTTTTTAATTCATATTTAAATTTACTAATATTTCTAATATTAGTTATGTTAGTTGGTAATTCATTATAGAATTCTTTGAATTATTTTAATATAATAATTGTTCTATAACATCATTAAGAGAGACTGATCCGCAGTATTGACCACTAAAACCGCATCATTGACACCTTTTAGCTACTAGTGTTCGCAAGTTCATCGGCTTTTGTTGCGAGGTTGAAATATCGTTGAAATCTACATCACTAATTCATTTTAAGTTATTAGGGTGTATATACACTTGTCTTTATATTACGTATAGGTATTATTACTAAAACTAAAAGAAATTAAGTGAATGCAAAAACAACTGTATTTCTTATGGTACAGGAAAATGTAGCATACCTATCAAATTAGTTATTTTTTACAATACACTGTGGGAAGAACATCTATTTCCGTTTACTTTACATATTTAAAAAGGGAATAATACTTAGAGAAAAGATTCTTTTGTTTTTAAAACTAAGAAAAAGTGCGTTTTGTTTTTTTCTTATTATCTAACCCGGGAATCGGATTAAACAACTGTATTGACGTTATATTGACTCAATTATAAAGATCGTATCTTATCGTATAATTGGCATTGACTAGTGTGGGACCATCGAAAATCATATTGTTACTTTACTTCAGTAATAAATAAATAAAATAATTAAGGAAGACTATGAAATCTGACATACTTATACAGTAATGCCCCGCTTTACACGAGGGATACGTTCCGGAAAAAACTGAAATTGCCGCGACTTTAGAGAAGTTGATGACTACATTATGTTTATACGCACTCTTTCGCGTAATGCGGGGCAATTGAGCGCGAAATTTGAATTCCGCGTTATAGTGAAACCGCGCATAATGGTGTCGCATAAAGCGGGGTATTACTGTATACGTAAGATCAATAAATTATTTAAATACTATAATTTTTCTACAATAATTTGATAAATTAACTAGATAAATTTTTAGCATAGATTTTTAACTACACTCCCCAATAACGTTCACGATTTCTGCGTGTTATACAACAGTTAATAGAATAATCAGGCATTCTAATATGTATACTAATTTTATATTGCATTTTTCACTGATTGAAAAGAGCTGATTCTATTTTTGATTCAAAATCTGGATCGATCTTAACGTAGCCGGAACTAACATTTTGGCAATTTTCAATTGGCAAGCTTCAAAATATAATTCAACTTACGAAAAATATACAATTTCGCAATGGTTTCAGAGATACTCAATACAACAAAGAATCTACACAATCTACACATCTATGCATAATAACAATTTTAAGTCCTTCTTTTGTAAAATTGTAATCTTGTAGATCCGACTTATAGTTGTTTTTGTTGTTTTTTTTGTTGTATATAGCAGTTATTGTCCATTTGTATATTTTGAACTGACTAGAGCTTATTGTACTTAATGTATTTAACAAATGAAATTCATTTAAAAAAATCAATCCCTACTTCCCTACTAATATTATAAATGTGAATGTGAGTTTGTTTGTTACGTTTTTACGCAACAACTACTTAACCGATCATCATGAAACTTTGTACACATATTTTTGGAGGTACTAGAATTAACATAGGATACTTTTTATTAAAAAAATATATTATTTTTTACTATAGTTTCCAACTGACTATAGTTTCAGCTGTTTGGAATCGTATTAATTTATTTGTATTGAAATGTTCTCTGATACTTATTTAATGACTTAAATGCGAGCGAAGTCGCGGGTAAAAGCTGGTAAAAAAAATATTTCGTATAAATTTTTGCAATATATCGTAAAGATTAACTCTTTCATAGGTATGTATTTAGAAACGACCAACGCTTGAGAATTGATCTGTAATCATCTGATTTACGTTGCTTATTTCAAAAGAAAAATAGTGAGTCTATGCTCAAATCCGATTCTAGAATAAACTGGACTAAAATCCAGTTCCGAGTGGAGATCATAGTTTCTGAATATAATTTGTAAGCGAACACCAATAATTGCGTTCGGGAAAGTACAATTCACGTATTTAAAATAGGATTAAAATTATTTACAATGACGCAGTGAAAGTGCAGCCGTATTTAGTTGGGTATAGAAATTGATGACACGTATAAAACACAGTAGTTTTATTTAGTGAAAGTTAACAACCTTATACTATACATTGTCGTCTAATTTATGCTGTTTATTTATTGATATATTGTTGTAATATGTAATAATATAAGAAGTATAATTGGTTGTTTCAGGCGTTACTTTGCGGAAATCCATATTAAAGGAAATTATTTTGCTTATAATTCCCGCTACAACATTCAGTAATTTGTCTCGACGCGTTTCGCCACCTCACGTGGCATCATCAGGATACGTGCGGTCGCTTCGGCTTCGCTTCAACGACGACAGGAATTATAAGTAAAATAATTTTAAATAATTTCCTTTAATATAAGGAGTATTTTAAAATACGTTATGTGGCGTTAAGGGCCACGTTCGCCAACTAAGAAAGAACCATAGATTAAGTATTAACGGTTATTTGAACAGAAAGCGGTTATTTTAAATGTTCATCATCGGTTTCTCACCAATCTGTAAGATCGGTTGGTATTATGCTGTTTTGTAAAGATGTCAATCACATTGTACGCATATGGTTGGGAGCGAACGAATTACAATAAAAGTAGCACAATATATCTTAAAAATAATAGTAAATAAGTCATTTATATCACATATGTCATTTTAGTTTCTTAGATTTTAACAAGTAACTTCTATTCAGTGTCTTTACTATATCTATTTTAGATGATTTTTGATTCGTTTATATACTGTTAAAACATTCAACAAGATAAGATGAAAAACAAGTATATATATAACGTTAATCATTGATTAGGACATTGTGAATGGAAACAAAACGTTAAACAATTGCTAAATGTAAAAGACACGTATACCCATTAATCTCATTTATAATTATACTATAGATATGATACTATTTTAAAGGTAAACATATTGCTCTTGTCCCAGTGTAGTGTAAATAGTGCAAAGAAAAGGCAACAATAATGATCGCGGTCAGATGACTGTAGAACTCTACAACCATCGAGACTTTTAAATTAATTGAAATCATGTACTTAATCGATTTCGATGTTAATAATCTGTTTCTTTTTTACAGGAAGAAATAATATACGATGTGCCATGTCATCCGTCGCGATCACCCTCACCAGATTCCCACATTGTAAATTCGAGACACAACTTTGAATCTGTACGATCAAACTTTGAGAATGGCTTTCAAAATCAAAACGACCCAAAACGTCTTATGTCGAAGCCGGTGATTGTAGCAAAAAAACCAAAGCCGTTGTTGAAAGGCATGAGCGACTCCAAAATACGGTCCGCAAAATCGATTGATAATCTGTCAAATGAATTTAAATCGGCTAAAAGCTATTTGGAAAAAAAGTTCTCCACTGAGATCAGGAAGCCGAGGAAGTTTGAGACTCAACCACAGCATACTACGTCGTTGACTATACCCAAGAGGAAAAATCAACACCAACTTGACGTGGACAGAGAAAACGTGAGTAAATTTGCAACTACTTTTGCCAAAATTGTATTTAACTATATGGAACAACGTAAAATAATTGGTTCCTATATTTTGTCATCTGGAACCAGACAAGAGAGAATTGTCAAATAATTTGTTGTGTTGTTGATTTTAAATCAATAACATGATTATAAAGAAATAAATAACACACTTACATTATTTATTTACTACAAAATATATATAATATATATATATACAAAGTATTTATTAATAATATTATGTATCTATGTATAAGTATATATATTATACTATATAGATCTAAGATTTATTATGCTTACTGTATAGCATTAATATTCATACACCATCTGTAACTTCCTCTACGCACCTCCAGAATTATTTTCTTTCTTCAGTTATCTCTCCAGACCGGTTAGTTGGTAGAAAATGCCTTTAGGGATTTCGCCGATTTGTGAAACTCTCACAAATAAATAATTTTATTAGTATTATTATTATTATAAAGGGAAAATAATAATCTTTAGTGAGATTGACTTCTTTTATTATTTATTTAAAATAATTTCCCATAAGTGTTCGGAAAGACTTTTGTTTTGCTAGTTAGACCCCATCTTGGATTTTTATCTGGTTTTCGTAATGCAATTTAAAAAACACGCCTACGTTATTCATGACAGTTTTATGATATTATTTCGAAATTAATTCATATGTTATCTTTTGGAACTTATTTTAATAGTCGATGTTTGCTATTGAAAGCTATTGAGGTTGAAGGCAATGATCTATGATTAACAACGTTCGATCTCTCGACACACTTTAGATTGATGAGTACAATGATTAATATAATCTAATAGTAATCACTTGAAAATCTAATATACAAAAATAAATGTTTGTCTGTATGTCCTTTATAGAATCGTAAACTATGCATTTGATCATGTGATGATCTTTAGCAAAGTTGTTGTGCATGAGCCCACGAAGGTTTCTGAGTTGGTACGACCAATTTTCGACAGATGGCGCCACTGTCATCCCAATGAATTTCATATATTGGTGTGACAGTTCATGACAGCTCACATTGAACAGACAATACTGTCGTCAAATGAACAAAATCAATAAAATGACTCAAAATGAATTAAATATTTTTGTAATGTTTTCCCTTCAAATTTATTTTAGTTGGTGGCGTAGCAACGCGCGCAGGGTACAGCTAGTATAAATATAAAAATTTATGTCGTTCTGTTTTAAAGTAAATAAATAGGCTCGGAATGTTATAAGAGTATCTTATCGCGTCTCATTATAGTAACGTAATAATTTAGAGAGAGATGACAATACTCATTTTTTAATGAGAAGGAAAGAGATGCTGTCATCGTTTCAATTAGTATTGTTTACGAGTGGATCTATTGTCTTGTTACTCACCGTAATATTTTTTAAGTTATGTATTCGGGTTAGTGGTTATATAGTGAAATTCCGATGTTAAAACTAGGGTTAGGACGAGGTGGATTTGCATTTTTTGTTGTTGTTTTAAAATAAAATAAAAATTTTAAGGAGTTGAACACAATTTAAGTCTTACTTTTAATAATTAAAAATCATTGAGATATAACATAGAGAGAAGCCCCTTTAGTTAAACGTAACAAATACGTAGCCGCTTCAAACTGTGTTGCCAACAGCGTTGAAAATTCTCTCTACTATTAATATTACCTTTAATTACGGGTAATCGTAATACCGTTTTAATGGCAACACTGAATATAAATTATCAATTAAACGTATTTATTTATACGATACATTTACCATCAAACGTTATTTTTGTTTGCATACTGATACGCTCAATTTTTCCATTTCGTCCTTGTTAATGTTTTAAAATTGGAAACGAGCTATATAACTCGAAAATGATTTGAAATTGGAACGACGTTTCTCATATTATCGTGTTTAAACACGCAAACCACTATTTTATATATAATATAGGTTTATAAATAGCTCACACATTAAGAGGTGTATTATGCAATCGCAGAATTTCTTGTAACGCATACCTATTAATGGTTTTTTTGAAGTAAACACGAAGGAAACTGATAAATATTATCTAACTGTAGTTTTGAATCTTCCGGTGAATCACAGCAACATAAATGAACAAAAAATGTACTGTTCGTTCTAAAGCTAGATTACATGCACACCATACGACTATTGATTTTGATTACATTTAACTAATTTAAACAAATACTTTATTCCGTTTAGTATCACGTGATGTGCAGTCTTTTGTTTTGTAATAATGTATATTTATTTATTATTAAAATTGTTCTCGTATAATCGTACTAAGATGGTGTCGCTCAAAAATAAAGCTTTTATGTAGGGTTTGAGTATTAGCTTTTATTTTTTGTATTAATAAATAATTATTTCGCATAGATATGTTATTTAATTTTGATTAATTTAGCGTCGGAAGTTATTCAGCTATCTTTTTTTGTTTGATATTTAATGATTAAATTAAACAATATGAATGGAATTGTAATTTCTTAAGTGCATTTCATTTCCTATGGAGCTAATTGAGCGAACAGGAGTATGTTTCGTCCGTATCGTGTTCACAAACTATACTGCAACGTGACGAATGATTCCATAATAAAATTTTGTAGTTGCACACCATTGTTGGTCGTGTAAGCCCAGCTTTACGGTTTCAAGGTTCCAATGCTTACGCAAAACTCAGTGGCGCGTCGACCGGGGAACTAATAACATCTTTTCTTTTCCCAACAAAAATAAAAACAAAAGCTAGAAGTATTGTAATATAATACCATTATAACTGTTAACATAAGGATACTAGTGTAGTGATTTGTTTTGTGTGTCAGATGTGATGTGATGTGTATGTATACATGGCGTTGAGTATAGGTAAATGTAATATTATATATTATTGTTTTGTTTTGTTTTTTTCAAATCAAAAATCATTGTAGAATATTGTACTCGTTATTCATAAACTAAAACTAGTTCTAATTCTGGACGTATAATGTTAATAATAAATACGTGTGTATATGTACTTGTTCCAAATTAAAACTTATTCCAGTTTATTACTATATGTCTTATAACAGCCAGTCTTAAGTTAATTTAAAAAAAACTTTATAGTATTGTTTCGACCGGATATCGAACTCGAGACCTACACGTTAACACGCGAGACTGCATTTCCGAGACTGTCAACATTGTAGTAACATTTTTGTTAATTATATAATTATTTCCATGTTAATTATTAATCATAGGTGTCGTGTGAACAGGGACACCTTCCATAAAAGTCAATGTCAGTACTTAATAATGCGAGGCATGATAGAACTTTGAAATGAAATTATTATATATAATTATAGCTAGCAATGACTACCTGTCAATAATAAACAGTAATTTAAAATAGGGTTTCTTTTTTTAAATTAATGCTTATCACGTTTCACATCGACATTGAGCATCACCTATATTTTTATATTGGCGATTGGTGTGCCAACTATTGGAGTGAATCCTTACTAATAAAGTGAGTGAAACCGCGTCTTTAATCAAATATATTTATAAATGATAGACGAAAGAGAGTAAGGCTCCTCAATCGCATTTGTTTTTGAACGGACTCGTGATGATATCATAATTAACTAAGTTGTATGTAAATATTTGGCGTTTCATTGAAAATTTGATTAACGTTTCGGCGGCTAAAAGAAAAAACTTTAATGAAGTGTGGTCATCGTAGTTCCTTATGACTCTTGGCTAGGATATCCTGTGCTATGGGCTATTGTAGTAAGATAACATTAATTTGTTTTGCTCGGGAATTAAATTCGAAACTTAGCGTATTAACCACTGCTAAGCTGATGCTGTGTGAAATGCTAAATTATTAATTAGAATTATATATTTAGACAGTTTTATTTCATGCACAATGACTTCCTATATATCCTACTAGCGGCTTGTTCCGGCTTCGCACGGGTGGATATTTATTTTTTAAAACATTTAGAATATTAAAAAAAGCAATGAAAGACATTTTATGACAATTTCTGGCTTACATTATTGTAGTTTTAGTAAGAATCCTTATATTTTTTCCTGTAATTTATATAACCTATATTGTTCAGTGTATATAGTTTAGTTTTTTTTTGCACCCTAAACCCCAATTAAATTCGCGATTTACTACCTTAAGGTTGATTGCCTGGTAGAAATCACTACTCAGTGATAAGGCCAGGGCCGCCTTTTGTTTTTTTATTTTTATTTTTTATTTTCTCATAATGTGTGCAATAAAGAGTTATTATTATTCAGTGATAATGTAGCATTCAAATGGTGAAAGAATTTTTGAAATCGGTCCAGTAGTTTTTGAGCCAATTCGTTACAAACATACAAAAATAGAAATCTATTCTCTTTATAATATTAGTATAGATAGGTTTAGATAAATAAGGTTTCTTATAATAATATATTTAACATTAATTTTTAAGTTCATTTAATACCTATACTGTTGCCATACAATGAAAATATCTGGGGTAGCTCTATGTTCTATTATATTATAATACTAGAAAAATATATACATTTTGTTTCTGATCATAAAAAAAAAAAACTAAATCTGCGTTGGTGTATGTTAAAATTCACACTAAGTTTTCAAATGACTGTATACATTATGTTCACAAAAACTACTCCAATAAAAGTGTTGTTCCTAATCGAATGCTAATTTGTCTAATGCGTTGATCTTAGGAATCGAGTCATTCGATTGAATAAATTAATGTAAATAGCTGTGCATTTATTCTCATGGGCATGTTGAATGATTCAATTCGATTTTTAAGGCTCACCCATTAATCCCAACTATTATATTTATCAATAAACGCTATGTGTTTTCTGTATTATTGTGCATTGCTTTATTTTGCAAACAGCGAGTTTATTTTACACAAGCAATTCGCGACGTTAAAACTTTTATTTATTGATATTTTGATTACCGCATGCGGTCGAATTGACTTTTCAGAAATCTCCCGCACTCCGCATGCGGCAACTAACGCGTTATAACAGCAATGCGGGAAATATAATATTACTTTTATTTTATGTGTTGAATAATGGCATATAATTATGTATATAAGTGGCATTTTTTTCATTAAAGCTTCATAAATGCAAATTCTTGTATGACCTTACGTTTTAAGTTTTAATTATAAGTCAATCATACTATCGGGACTAGCGCGCTTTCCTAGAATTAACGCGTTAGTAAATATTTGCCGTAAATTTCCTTTGTAGTTAGTTAGCAGTCACGCCAACATGGATGATTTATTTTTAGCATTATGACGTCGCGTTAGGACTCGCTGAAATGATTCATGTTAAAGGGCTTATAAAATGTTGCTCGCTATGATTTGATAACAGTAAGAAATTATAAACATATATCGTATACTTTATTAATAGCTATCATATGAAATAATTAATCATAAATTATTATGAACAGATAGATAAATAACAATATGTTAAAGTTATAATGTTAGCAAATTTATCTAACGATCGTTTTTATATGTTTTCTTTCATCTATATCAGAGGTTCTTAACCTTTTAGTGATGAGGGATTATTTGACAAAATTTCTGTCTTGCCATGGAATAACTGTTTCGTGGTAATGCAAATATAAATAAAACACACATAAAACGGAAGTGTGACAACATTGTAGAAAAAATTATAAACCAGGGTTGGCCAAGCTACTTGATAGTTCGAGCCATTTTTCAAATTTTAAAATTTTTCGCGAGCCGCAAATAAATACGTATTTAAAAGGTATCCAAAAAAGGTAGTAAAGAAACGTAGCACTTACTCTTTCATATTTGTTGTCAGTAATTTAACACTAGATTTACCAGACCAGTCAAAATGACTGGTCTTGCAAGTTCAATTTAAAATTCCTACTGCGTGTAACATTTTCTTTCTGTAATTATATAATGACTTTTGTAGCTATAACAGAAGAATTAGTTTTATGAATTCTAAAATATTTTATATACATTCGTAATAAATATATTTTTTGTTTTTGACACTTATACCAGCACCAGTCAAAATGACTGGTACAAGTTTTATATGATAAAACGACATTGGGGCAGCTACAACAATTGGTAAGTACTGCAACGTTTCGGCAAAATAATTATGGTTCCGGAAAACCATGATTCTGATAAATACAACATCGCGGGTTTTATGGGGAACATAGCTTTCACAAAAAGAGAATAGAGTCATGTCAGCTTAGTCGGTTTCAATTAGCAAAAATTAGTGAGTTCCTGCAACTTCATCGCTAAATTAGTAATATATCTTCACTCGTTCATTGAATTTTGAGGCGTCAGCTGTATGATTTTCTTGTAACACTGGTAAGAAACATTTATGTGGATGTTGAAGTATTCAAAAATAGATTCTTCAGTAAGAAGACTAAATACAGAGAGAAATACTATTCTACTATTAGTATCAAGTTATTTTTATAGTTATCGTCAACCCTAGAAAATGGCTTCTACGTATTTGGAAAATCTAACCAGCATATCTATGGAATGTTCGCATGTTGAATGTGATGAACTATGTACTGGCGAAAGTGAATTATTAGAGAACCAAAGTGATCGACACGGGAGTAGCGATAACAGTATTATTATCGAGAATAGTAATAACGAAAGAAAGATGACACTGGGCTTGTTTCTCAACGTCGCTGTACGAATCAATTAGATGTATACTTGCAGTTTACAAGAGTAAACCAAATAAAGTACTTGTACTAAGTACAAAATACAAGCACGCAAAAATAGATAATACTAATAAGAGACTACCAGAAACTGTCTCCTTTTATAACAATACTAAATTTGGGGTCAATATCACTGATCAAATGGCACGAAAGTATAGTGTCAAGTCAGGTTCCAGAAGGTCGCCGCTTCAAGGTTTTTTTTCAATATTTTGTATTTAGCTGGGATAAATTCCTGGATATTATATAAAAACACAACAGGTAAAACTATATCAAGAAAAGATTTTATGTTTCGCTTAGCTGAAGAACTTGCTTCTGAACGTCAGACTGCAAGGGAACACCACAAGAAATTAATATACCAAGTTCAAGTGGCACCCTTTCTGGACGTAAATGATGTCAAAAAGGATATTGTAATAATAATAATAATACCACAACTATTTGTAAAAAAAATTACGCGGAAAGTGTACATAGAGAAATATCTACGTATGTAAAAATTGTGAGTGATGTACAAGAAACGACTAAAAGTTTGATTAATTGATAAATGTTTATAAATCTATGTATTACAATGAATATTATTAAACTTATTTTGTTATTTTTTAAAGTAAATAAAGACTGGAAACCTCACTAAGTACTATTCTTAAAGACCAGTCATTTTGACTGGTCTTGGTAGAAATAGGTATATTGAAATAGCTGGTAAATCTAGTGTTAAAAGACATTTTGAAACAGATATAGAACGATAATATTTTTGTAAAAATATAATAGCACAATGGTACATTTATCAACAATTTACAACAAGGGTACATTTATCGAGAGCCAAAAATAATCCTTCAAAGAGCCGCAGGTTGGCCCCTCTGTTATCTATACTAATATATAAAGAGAAAACATTTGATTGTTTGTATGTATTGAATAGGCTCCGAAACTACTGGACCGATTTGAAAAATCCTTTTACCATTAGAATCCTACATTATCCCTGATGAACATAGGCTATAGAATATTTTCAAAAATGTTAGGGCTCCAAATGAATACTTCAATAATGTAACCCAGTGTGAAAAAATCATTATATTGCGTACGCCGCGGAAATTATTGACAATAGAGCAAAGTGATGTGCTACAGTTTTATAGAGGACATCAATATCTACAAAAAAGTCTGCGATGCCATATGTCTCACTATTACAGTTATGTCACAATAACTGCTTTTTCATGTTAAAATTTAAACTTCATCATACTTTATATCTTCATTACTACGTGAACAACTAGCTGATAACAGCTAGTAAACTATAAGTTAAAAGTAGTTACATAAATATAAGATGGTTTCGTGGACCACTTCGGATGCTTCTGAGGACCACCGGTTAAGAACCACTGATCTATATAATACGTCTTGTTTTATGACAAACCGTGTTAAACATACATGTTCACTCGAAATCAGTGTATATAAGAATTCGCTAGCTCTAACATCTAAGATAGTATATAGATATATAAAAATATATCTTAAAAATTAGGTGGCGTTATTCGCGAACATTTTTTAATTAGATCAAGCTTTGCAGCCATCCTTATCTTGTCGCGACCACTATAGCTGTCTTTCTTTTCTGTCGAAAGTCATAAACGTCAAAATTATTTATATATAACATTTATATCTATGTATACTAATATTTATATGTTTTATAATAGTATGTACATGCACCAGTTCAATTTAAAAAAAATAGTTCGTTTATTAAAGAAGTATGTACGTACACCTTAAACTATTTCAAAATAGGAAGGCAATTTATTGTAAGAGGCTTTGGTATCTATTATTACAGAAAAATTACATTCAAAAATGTTTTATAAATTATCCATTTGTTCCGGTAATTTGAAAAAAGTCATCACCTATATTTTAATTTTTATGATAACGAAAATTCAACCACCAATTTTTTTAAACTGCTATAATTAATCCCTACTAATATTATAAATGTGAATGTGAGTTTGTTTGTTACGTTTTCACGCAACAACAACTTAACCGATCATCATGAAACTTTGTACACAAATTTTTGGAGGTACTAGAAGTAACATAGGATACTTTTTATTAAAAAAGAATATTTATTTTTTACTATAGTTTCCAACTGACTATAGTTTCAGCTGTTTGGAATCATATTGATTCATTTCTATTGAAATGATCTCTGATACTTATTTAATGACTTAAATGCGAGCGAAGCCGCGGGTAAAAGCTAGTTTAATATAAAAATATTATTTTGCCAGTAACCGAGTGACTAATTTGATTTTTTAATAATTAAATTGAAATTTAGAATAAAATATATTTTTTTTACAAGTATTCACGTCTCATTTTAAATTTATTATTGAGTTCTGTCTTAAACCGTTACTTTCTGGTTTAGTTGGTATTCGAATATAATTTTAATCGTATCTTTAACATCTGCGTCATAGGAATACATGTGTATATTAAAAATTGAAAAACACACAACAATATGTGACTTATCTAAAAAATGCAAATTTAAATCAGTTTTACAGGATGTTTTCAGTAGCTCCTTTTGACGCAATGTATATTTTAAAATATATTGTTGTTTTCATATCGCGTTGAATATATCACTCTAAAATATGCTCGAGATTAAAATCTGCAGTTTTGTTCCTTAATATGTATGCATGTTTTCTTAAAGGTTGTTAGCAATTGTAGTTTATTTTTAGACACATAGCTTTTGGCAACAGTTTAATAAAACAATGTATGATTTAAATAGTACAGAAAATTTAAGAGCGACCCTGGCCTAGTGGTTGAGGATGCTGACTCGCGCTCGAGAGACCCCGTGTTCGAATCTCTCAAAATTTAGGCCGGTACCAATGTAACTTTATCATATGTACTTTGGTCGCTCAATGCCTATATAGGCACACAAAGAGTGGTAGGGTAGACTGCATTAGCCCAGTATATGCCGTCCTGGTGAAGTACCACCATTTTCTAGCTACACACCCCTGAAGTGACCTAGTCGCGTTTCGGGATCAGCTTGGAAAATAGCCGGGATAACGAGAGGCGTGTGCCCTGTTAATTTGGACAGAACACATTCGTCTCCTCAAGCCGGCATAGTGGAGTCGACTGTTGCTCGCGGACATCTGTCTGTCATCAGGCGGAGTGTGGTCATATGCTGGGCTATCAATAATAAAAAAATACTCAAATAATTTCAAACACTATTTTCCATATATAAATATTTGTCCTTCGAATCGAGAAATAGGAGTATATTTATTAAAACAAATGATTCATTGTTTCTTTGAAGTATTATAATATTTAACGTCTTAAAATCAAAATAGTAATACACAAATACCAAAGAGTAAGCCGCGTCTTTGAAATCAGTATATACAATACATACTATATTTGTACTAGCTTTTACCCGCGGCTTCGCTCGCATTTAAGTCATTAAGGTAGTAGTCTGGTAACTTATGCCTATTTTCATGACTTTTTTGGAGGGTGGTTTTTTATAGGAAAATGAAAATGAATTATCTTGAATATTTAGAGTGTTTTTATTTACATATTGAAAATATAAAAAAAAAATTATTTGAAAAAATTTAATAGTTTATAACTATTATTATTGTCACTCGAAGTTGGAACCTCAAAAAAAATGCACATGGGTGGCCCGGGTGATTTTGGCTCTTGATGTCATCTGAAATCAAATATTCTTGATTATTCTTAATCTATAGACATCTCATTCTGGTCGGAACTACCGAAGTTAAATTTCAAGCGTAAATCACAAAATGGCGGACTTTGAAAAAAAAAGTCCTTTTATTTTAGCAAAGAAAGGGTTGTAAAATAAAAAGTTAGGGGTGGAAAAAATTCTCTTTAGTACCGACGAGAACTATACGTATGTAGAACAGCCTGTTAAAATTTGAAAGCAATCGGTTCAGTAGAAAAAAAGTTAGGACCCGGGCCGACCAGAAAAACAATGTTTTGAGAAAAACGCGTTTAAAGTTCAACAACAAATTTTCCTAAGTAAACTTATACTTACGTCAATCGTCGATGCCTGGAGCGTATAATATGCCTTCATCCTCTTCATAGGCATCATTCTCTGCAACTTATATATATATATATATATATATAATAGAATGACAGAGTCAACCCAGGTATAAAAATGCGCGCAAACAAAAGAAGGGTCCTTTCGATTTTTTGAACTCAAGTTACCAGACTACCACCTTAAATAAGTATCAGTGGGCTTATCACGAATTTAGTCTGGCTTTCGAATCGAGCTGTCATAAGTAAAACGGATCCGTTAGCAATCGGGATCATGAATTTTTACTAGCGACTAACGAGCAGCAGCAATCTATCAAATGAACGAAAGATCGAGACGTTCGAAAATTAACAAAAAGTATCTAAAATATTGTAGTTCCAAATCCGCACGCGGTGGCGCTACTCAAATTTCCATACAAATCGCTTGAAACGAACTCGGTTCGAAAGCCAGACTAAAATTCATGATAAGCCCACAGAGATCATACTAACTATAGTCAATTGGAAACTATAGTAAAATATATATATTTTACTTCTAGTACCTACCTCCAAAAATATGCGTACAAATTTTCATGATGATCGGTTAAGTAGTTGTTGCGTGAAAACGTAACAAACAAACTCACATTCACATTTATAATATTAGTAGGGATGTGCAGTTAGGGACTTTTGGGCGCGGTTAAGGGAAACATTAAATAACGATTATGTACGATAAAATCAACAAACACAAATAGAAGTTTCAAGTGGCCGGTAATGGACATCATTATTTATATGTGTACATAAGACTTGGACGTATTTGTATGTGTTTGCTCTTATCTCGACAGTCAATTGTTTTTTTTAATATAATGACATTTATAATATTTAGTTGTAATAATTAAAAAGAATAAAAAAAAAAGCTATAATATTTTGTCTCAGTATAGTGGAACTTCATTTTAATTATACTTTTATTTAAAAAAGACATGTAAATCTTCAAGCTTATAAAAATGGTTGTGGGTCAAATGACTATACGACAAATTAATTAATAAGTTTCGTATTTGTATTTGGTCAAATGACCGGTCCCGTGGTTTTAACGTTTGTAGCGTTGTAATTAATATCCAAACATGTATATTGTTTTAGTTGAATCGTCTCATGAACGAAATCTACGAAACTGTATCGGCCGCTTGCAGAATGGATGATCAACAGAAGCCAACCAGATTTCCGATCGATCAGTCGGATGGAACTAGTAGCGAAGGTATTTATCTTCATTTGTTTTTTTTTGGTATTAATTAATTGCTCGCTTTTACAATATATTTTGGAATAGTTTTATTAATAATTATAACTATATATAGGAAAAAAACCTTACTGTCGCGTTGATTTATTAATTTTTTTTTACTTTATGCGTTCTTCAAAAACTTTTCAATTAATAAATAGTTTCAATTCATTGTCCACTAATACTTTAAATTTTTCTTCTTTTTCCACCAAATTCCTGAATTGAAAGCTGCTATTATTTCCAATGATTTGTTTATTCAATTATTTATATCGTATTTATATTTATATTTATCGTAGTATAAATATTTATTAATAACCGAATTTATTTGTATATTATTTTGTATTTATTTTACTTTCCTACACCTTTTACAACATCTCTTGATCATTACTTAAATGCATTTTATTCCATTTTATGCAGTAAAAATTATTTACTAAAAAATAATAAATCTTTAAACAAGGCTATAAATGCGTGTAACAGAACGTAATGACAGCTAGATGACAGTAGACAGTTACAATGGATTACAGTAATGCCCCGCTTTACGCGAGGGATACGTTCCGGAAAAAATCGCGTTAACTGAAATTCCCGCGACCATAGAAAAGTTGATGACTACATTATGTTTATACGTATTCTTTCGCGTAATGCGGGCAATTGAGCGCGAAATTTGAATAGTAAAACCGCGCAAAACGGTATCGCGTAAAGCGGGGTTTACTGTATTGTCATTGGTTAAAAATTACGTCAACAATTTTGAGGTGTGTGAGATTGGTCTATTTGGCTTCGTACATCCGAGTGACATTTTTAGTTTTGAATTCTACTCAGTGAATCGCTGCTTAATTTAAGTTCGCCTTTAGTTATTTTTGTGCAATAAAAAAAAATTATCGAAACAAATAACAATCGATATTCAGAATTTAAATATATAGTCTTTTAATATTGATTCATGATATAGATATAATGATAGAAAATTTCTTTGTTTTAGATTCGGTAAAGCTCACGCACAGTTTAACCGAAAAGCGTAAGAATTACGTACGTCGTGTTTCGTCTCGCGCTGGTTACTTAGAGAAGCCACAGAATCGTTTTCGGCATCAAACGTCAGTTTGTTCATACAAGTCTGACAAGTCTGAGAATCACTACGCCACGTTTAGATCTTGGAAAAGTTTTCGTCAGGAGAACAAAATGACAACCAGAAGGGATTCGACGGATTCGAAAATTAATTTAACAGATTCGAAAGGGAATTTGCTTTCGCTGAAAGATGAGTTTGCTGAGCTGGAATTGGATGACTTGAGTGATGATCTTGATGATAAGGCTGGTTGTCTCGATATTGACTTGCCATTTGAGCCAAAGGAGAGAGGGCTCTTTGATATTTGTTTGTTGGTCGGCCTAAACTATATGACCGGAGAGACGTACATCAAAAATGTATTTCCAAATCAGGTATGAATCCCTACTAATATTATAAATGTGAATGTGAGTTTGTACACATATTTTTGGAGGTACTAGAAGTAGCATAGGTAACTTTTTTTTTTACATTTGTAGTTTCCAACTGACTATAGTTTCAGCTGTTTGGAATCATATTGATTCATTTCTATTGAAATAATCTCTGATACTTATTTAATGACTTAAATACGAGCAAAGTCGCTGGTAAAAGCTAGTAATATGATAAACTTAACAACGATATTATTTTAAATTAAAAAAAAATACATTAACATCTGACGGCAAGTAATGTAGTATTTAAAAAGATAATAAAATTCAATAACCAATCAGAACCTATGATTTCAGTTCTTCTATTTTTTTTTTTTAAATAAAATGACTGTAATTCTGGGACTTGTTGATGATCGAAACTTTGTGTTCGTCCTTGTCTATATATACCCATAAGTGACATAATATTTATTGTTTTTCAGGTCAAAGTGCCACCACATATTGGTAACTTGATATTTCCTGAGCGTCTAAGCGTAGAGGAGGAGGGGAAGCCAGTGTATGATCTCGATGGTTCTAGAACGCAGTGTTATTCGTTAGTGCTTACAAACGAAAAGGGTGAACGGAATTTCGGCTACTGTCGACGCGTATTACCCGAAGGTGCCAACTATTGTTTACCATTGTGCTATTGTATCATTGGACGTTACAGGGCACCTGGATTTTATTATAAGGTATATTTTTATTTATATTATTCATTGAATAACTAAAACAAAGCATTTTACACTAAAGACAAGTGACAATCTGCAAAAAAAAAACAAATGACATCCAGAACTTAATATTATTATATCTATTACAGTTGTTGTGTATTATTATTATTTATTTATGTATTATTTAAGAATAATACATAATATGGTTTTCGATGGTCCCACACTAGGCATTGCCTGTCACGTGGGACTCATCACTTACTCACAAAACTTTTAATTACTAACATTACAACTATAAACTTTTTTTAAATTTATTATCTTTATAAAAATTTAATTAATTGTATAAACCTTTACTTCGTTGTTAGGGTCTAGTATGGCATCAGGGTCTCATGAACTGCTGTTTCTCTATAATAATTGTTTAACATATTTTAACTGCATAGATGGCTGTGTTCAATTGTTTTTTTAATATACTAGTAAAAAGAGTATGTAATATAAATAACAATTTCAGGTGCTGCAAGAGATAGAGTCGCAACATGGAAGCTCTGAAAGTGATCTCAACATGTTATTGCAACAACTGATAGAACACGAATTTCCGAGTCCCGGTGAAGAGTTGCATATCAAATACAACACACACACCTCGAATATACGTAAATGTTTCCGAAACTCTGTCAATTTGGGTGATATATTAAAGTCGAAAACGCTACAAACTAAATCACCGAGCTCGGAGAAGTTATTGAGCTCGAATACTATACCGGAGTTTTATGATATTGAGAATAATAATAAAAATGTGTTTATGAATGTCGATACGCCGAGTAGTAAGGTGTTGAAACGACCTCTGGAGCCAAGAATGGATGAATACAACCTGTCTGTGTTATTGGATTGTTTGGGACCGGGATTGATTGTCAAAGTGTTCGGATCACTGTTGTTGGAACGTAAAGTTGTATTTATTAGCGATAGTTTGAGGTTAGTTTTGTTATTATAATTTATATATACTCAGTAACCTGTACAATGTATTACAATCGGCTAAAATAGGCTAATTCCTAATAAGCTCGCTTTTAAAAGACTACTGTTTGCATACTTATACAAGAACTCATGATATTCCTGACATCACACTTATATCGTATGTGTTACTTTGTATGTCTGTTTATGTATATGTATGTATGTAAATTATGTTACTGTTGTTATGTTTTTTTATATATGTTATAGTAATCTTATTTATTAATGTATCCCTCCCTTCACATTTTTTTTTCTTAATAAATATTTAAAGGTTGGCTGATAGAAAATGCTACCTAGCATTAAGCCCGCCTGTACTGATGTACTGAGTTTTTAAATAAATAAATAAATAAAAATGCAATAAGTTTATATCATATGTCAAAATGAAATTTGACAATTAGTCTGATGTGTTTTTGTTTTTCTAGTCAACTGTCATCATGTATGGAGGCGTTGCAATCAATATTATATCCGTTTGTGTGGCAGCAACCGCTCATATCCACTATACCTGCTGAGTTGAGAAAGGATATACTGGAAGCCCCGCTGCCAATACTCGCTGGAATGTTGAGACGACCCCATGAGAATACAAATTTTGTTGAAAATATACAATTTTTAGAGGTAAAACATAGTTATGAGGCTTTCTTCTTTCAAATGTCAATATCTATGACGTGATCGGGAGAAGGGATTTGCTTCTAGCTGTCTATGGATGTTACTGTAGTTCCAAATCTGCTCACAGTGGCGCTCTTCAAACTCCCATACAAAATCCATAGTAAATTTGTGATTACCCATCAGCTTCAAAGTAGTCATTGGTAGGATAGAAGTTTGGTCCATCAACTTGAACTGTGAACTCTTTTCTGCTAACCAATTTATCAAAATTATCTGTTTGCAGGGAATGCTGATTGATTTGTCCAATTCGTCGACTAAATTAATATGCTGTCAAGGCGATGAGTCGACGATACTGCCCTCTGTGTTCTACAAAACACTCAAAACAACATTGCAAATGGAATCGTCCAAAACACAAAAAGATCAAGACGAAGGAACTAGAAACGTCATGATTTCTGAGGCATTCCTTAGATTTTTCGTTGACATATTAAGTGACTTTTGGAACTATTTCTCTGTTGGCGAGGTTAAAGAGAGGGACATGGGAAAGGATGATATTGTATTCAATGTAAGTCCGAAAGTACATACGTACTAATATATGTAATTTTTATAACAGTCAATCTTAGTTTTATTACTGAAACAAAAATAAATGACCTAATTTAATATGTATGTTTATTATTTCAGCGCGCTTTATTCACGAAGGACGCGCCATCGAAGCAGACAGGTTTCCTTGAATGGTTTACGGAGACGGCGATGTTCAATCACTTCGTCGAAAATATGGCGTCGTGTTATGCAAAGCGGCAAACTATGCCCGCGCCGATCGACTATTCATCAGTGACCGGCATAGTGGATGTTCCACTACCAAACTTCTATGAGTTGTTTGATAAAAGAGTCACCCACAAACTGTCAGCGAGCAAGAAGACTGTTAAAAGTGAAAAAAGTGAAAATGCATCGAAAAATAATTATAAAAGTGCTATGAATAATAAGATAAAGATTCTTAGAAGTAAGTTAAGAGACTTGGTCAATTAATTTTATCAATGTTTGTATAAATACAGTGCCTTTTACAATTTTAAGTCATTACAATTCATATTTTTTTAATGTTTATTTAAAAAAAATGGCATACATATATTTAAGTACATATATACTATACATAAGAATTTGCTTTAAAAAGGTAATATGTCCACGATAATTGTTAGTGCTATTTAAACACTGACAAGAGTAAATAATAAACAAATTCCTTTAAAGTGTTCCTTACTAATCCAAAATTGCTAGCTGATTGAGGCTCTAGATCTGTTTTAAGGATAGTATGGTGAGACATTAATGAATCTCATTTTAAATTTTTATGTTTAAAATATACAGTGTCTTGATAACAATAATAATAAAAAAAACTCTTTGTTGTCTTAACCCTTAACTGCTGAAGTGGGGGCCTCTCAGGCTTTGAGAAAATAAAATTTTTCAATTACCTACTCTAATTAGTTAATTTGTTGATTTTTAAAAAACTAATTTTATTTATTCGTGCTGATTTATGATCTCATGCGATTTTTTCCAAAAAATGATAAGTGTTTTCTAAATTTCAAAATGATATACAAACAAATTATAAAAAATATATTTTATGTTATTTAAATACATCCACTGAAGCTAAATATTAAACACTAAACCCTAAAGTTTTCAAATACAAGCACATATGTGTACGGGGTTTTGAGACCCCCACGTCAGTGTTTACGTGAAATTAAATCCATCTCAGTAGTTAAAGGTTAAAATAGTAGATATTACAATTTAACAAAACAATTGTTACAAGTAAATGCTTTCAAATAACCAATTGTCAGCATACAGATGTTAGATATATTATTTTGTTATCGAGATGGAGGTGTCAAATGATACGAATATTATATATATTAGTGTAAATTCGGATATAAAATTGCTGTGTATTTTTTAATTAAAAAACGATTTTTCAATACAATCCCTGTGAATTATATATACATTTATTTATTTTAACTAAATTATCAAAATTAATATTAATGTAAACATTTATTTTATACATTCCCCTCAGTTGTTTTTAGAAATATTATTTGTGATAACCCGAATTTGAACAATTTACGCATTTATATAACTGCATACCGGATGTGGAGAGAAATTGTTGATGGCAATCTGAAAGGTATGAAATACCTGGAACTTCTTATAATTTCAGTATTGGTGCTGATTCTTAAAACGTCTGGTCCCAACAAATTTTATTATCTCGCCTTGTGTGATCTTCATAATTTGAAATAATGTATTTGACTGTATTTATTTCGTTCACGCTTTTATATATAATAATTAAAAAAAAAGCACTTCCGGCGAGTTATTTTGCTGTTCCAGTCTGACATCCGGTATATATATTTTTTTTGTACAAATGCTTTAATATAATATTTTCTATTTAAATTATCATTCTATAATTTGATACCTTTTATTATTATTATTATATATTTTACTATTTATAATTTATGTATAAAGAAGTTAATAATAAAAATTTATGAATTTTAATATGTTACATACAAAAACACTTAATTTATAATATAACAATTTTTTGGTTTCTATGTAAATTTTGTAGTTTTTTTTAAGTATACGTTCAAGTGCCTTTTATAGCTTATACATGCCTATTCCATAAACTGATAAGTACATAACTGAGTGCAATTATATATCTTGGTATTAAAAAAATATAGGGTGTTATATTTTTTTTCCTCTAAAAATTTAAATGAACCTGTTTTAAAATTTTAACGTTGTATAGATATAGCAAGTGTGATATGTTTATAAGTTGTGCCTGATTACTGTTCTTAAAATAGTAATTAATAAATAATTATTATTACATATTGTGTTTTTTTTTTCCTTATTATTATTTATTCATTTATTTTTTTAAACTTAGCCCGTTACAATATAAACACTATAATATTTAAAATAGTTTGATATAAACAATATTTTAAAAACCATCAATTAACTTTAGTATGACTATAGGTAGCTTAATGCTTACAGTTCTCAGTGGCTCCAATGACCTAAGTAACACTTAAATTAACAAATATAAATAGTCGAAGTTAGTAAATTGAATAAATAAATGTCAGTGATCGTCATATACGCCATCTATAGGCGACTAGTATAATTAACATATGGAATGGTACCAACTATCAAACAGCACTATCTGGGTAGCAATCCAATTCAACACGTATCATTATTAATTATTTTATTTATTTCACGCGTTAATAAATAAAGACGTATATATAAAAAAAAATGTAATCGTTATTTGTTTGGGTATTGTAACTTTTAGGTGAAATATATCAATTTCAATGAGGTTTTCCTATAAATTACTAAAACCAAGACACATTAGAAAAATTAGGCTATTTTACTTGCAATTATAACACTTAATAACAACGATTACTCTTCTAAAATAGATGATGCAATAGTTATGTAGTTTTACTACTGCTCAATAGATGGCGCTGCACATAGTACCTCTCAGTAGCAGTATTGTTAAATATTTATAATATTTGAAGATAAATTATTATTTTGTTCAGGATATATACACCTAATGTTTGTTTGTTATAAGAGTATTATAAAAATAAAAATTCACGTAATAAATTATATTTATATTTCTTAACTATCGGCCTATTTTCAAGCTTATTAAGGCTTTATTTTTTGTGTTTTTAAACATTTTTTTTAAAAGCGACATTGTTTTGATTTCGCTTCCGTATTTTAATATTAAGTTCCTCTATTCATAATATAATCTAACAATATTCATATAAATAAACACATAGATATAAAGAGTTAATAATCAATATTGACCCTTACTTTCATTACAAATAGAGTCTATTTCTACCATATGTGATATAATACGTTTCAGCATGTTAAAATTTCAAGACTTTACTGTAAATTCAATCTTATCACTGTTACTTTAAAGATCATAATTGAAAAAGTTCTTTGTTCTCGCCGGGCTGTATTGATTTATTGGGGTTAACGACCTCGAGTCCCGGGGATTCAGACGCCCGCGGAACCTAGGCTACCTGAAATTGTCTCCTCCTACGGCTTATGAATATTTCATTAAACTTTCAGAATACGATGTTCTAGCTTTATAATTTTTTTTAGTTTCATTTTAAAAGTTATTACAGTTAATAATTAATGTTTTGGTGGAAAAGTTATATTGACCCCAATGATTACTAATTATTAACGCAAAAAAGACAAACTATAAATAATACGTATATATACCTATGTGTAAATTTGTAGGTAGACGCATTTACACGTCTTTTTGTATTAAGTAATTTTAATTCAATTCAGCGATGGGAGGTCTGTATAAAAACTTCAAACCTATTTTATTATTGATGTAAAACATCTATTGGCGCGGGTATAAACCGGATCGTTGGCGTGGCGACGCTTGCCACGCTATACTAAAGTATATATACAGTCTATATATAGTAGAGTGTACAGTGTGGCGACGCTTGCCGTGGCGACGAATTTATTTTATCGAGTTATTTCTGAAATCTATATCATTTAAGAAGTTTTCGAATATTTAATTTTTGTATTTAATATAAATAAATGTTTCTTAAATAAATAGTCATCATTTTCAGTAAAAAAATTCATAGTATTTAATTTTTTCATTAAGCAATAATTAGTTCCTGTTGTAATCTTGTCTTTTACGCATATGACTTGAATAAACTCGATGTTGCACATCTGCCAGGCGTCCCGTGACGGCTCATTTTTTTTCATTATTGTTCTGAAATAGATAATTTACATATTACAGATAGGTCGGACGATTATGATAATTATTATTGTCTATTTAAATGGCAATAAGAATTGTTATTGTGCGTCAATCACATCAATCGATACATTTGCATGTTAGGTACACATTTAATACTTTACTTAATAATTTACGTTACGTTTTCCTTTTGCATAAAGGAGACGTGGACTTAAGAGGTTTTTTTTTTTAATTACTTATTCTTATTTAAATTATATTGTACTAGCTTTTACCCTCGGCTTCGCTCGCATTTAAGTCATTAAATAAGCATCAGAGATCATTTCAATAGAAATGAATCAATATAATTCCAAACAGCTGAAACTATTGTCAGTTGGAAACTATAGTAAAAAAAAATAATGTTTTTTTTAAATAAAAAGTAGGTATCCTCAAAGTTCTAGTACCTTCAAAAATATGTGTACAAAGTTTCATGATGATCGGTTTAAGTAGTTGTTGTGTGAAAACGTAACAAACAAACTCACATTCACATTTATAATATTAGTAGGGATGTTATTCAAGGTCCAATCAGACCCTTAGAAATAAATTGTTATAAAATGATACATAGAAGTGGACAGCACCCACCCCAAACTTTGTCAGGTTGCGAGTTGATATGAAAATACGATATATAGCAAGGGTGACCAAGCTCCTTGATAGTCCGAGACATTTTTCATAGTTGAAAAGTTTTCGCGAGCCGCAGTTAAATAGGTATGCAAAAAAGGTATTTAAAAAACGTTGCACTTAGTATTTCAAATTTGTTGTCAGTAACTTAAAAGACATTTTGAAACACACGGAACGATAATTAATTTTTAAAATATAATAGCACAAAAATTAAATTCTGGATGGCTGTCGGGTACATATATCGAGAGCTACAAATAATCCTTTAACGAGCCGCAATGATATATAAATCACATTATTTGAATTAATTTAGTGTTGAGTTAAAAAAAATTAAAATAAAGCCGTACCTACTTAATTTTGTTGGACTAGCTATCTGACTATCGAAGCGTCTTCATTAGTTAGTTATATAATAAATTTATAATTTGTATTTGAGACAACCTTTACGCGTGAGTCATCTATTGAAATGTCAATAATCTTTTTTGTTTTGTTAGGTGATATCTATAGTTGCATATAGAATAGTAGAATTAGCAGAAACTGCAGTCCGGTTTAATAAAATATTTTTGCATTTCATACTTCAATTTGAATGCGGGTATACATGCGGGGATCTCGATTTTGAAGTTCTACTCAAGTCTATTACCTGAAATGGGATTCCAATTAGTTTAAATTAATAAAAAAAAAAATTTATATATTTTTATTCAGCCAATCTTTAACGTGTATTACTAAAACCAAACTTTGCGTAAATTTTTACATTTAAGTCAAATGTTTCATATTCAAATATGATTTACATTTTGTTCTTATTTCAAAATCAGTGTCATATTATTTTTACATATTGTTACATATTGATCGTTATACATATAGGTAGAGATGCCTTGAAGATATTATTATTAAAGGAATATTTTCGACAAAATTCATCGGCTAATGTGAAATTGCGCAAAACGACATTGACTCCATTTTATAATCATTACAGTTTGTGTTTTTATGTTAATTTAATTAATATATTATTGCGAAATTACTTTTAAACGTTAAACGGAGATTAATATCGAATGTGGTTATGTCGTGTTTTTATTAAGTTATTCGCTTTCTATGACAATATTAAATGTATTAATATAATATGTAATTAAAATTACTTTCATTAAAATGAACAATAGAAAAATAATTAATTAAATTTGGCCATAACATTTTTTGTTTCAACAACGACTTTGAACAGTGACATAAAACATTCAAAAATGCTAATATAATAGGCTATAATATAATATCTATGATTTAATATCGAAATATAATATCAAATTCCTAAACGATTTATTAAACTTATTTGCATAGAGACCGAAATATCATTCTGTAAAATAACGACCTTTATAAATTTTTAAATTATTTTCATACTAAGTAGGAAAAGGTGGTCAAAAGGGAGGTTGTCTGGGATAGCACTGAACTTTGAGTGCCGCTGAGCTTTGATCTTTTCTCTGAACTCAGCGCACCCTCTCCCATTATATTAAAAACCATAGCAAATATTAGTTTATGCGCTCCATTTTTGTTATGTCTACCGACGATCATAATTTGAATGAAAGAGTGGAAGGAGGCATCATAGTGGTTTCTTTATTTCCATACTCTGCTATAGTCTTCAATAGTAAGTAACATGTATGTAAGTGACAAGTACCTATATGACACTATTACTTCAGAAAATTAATATCAGCTCATTAACCAAGCTTTCTTTTTATTATTTTTTTAATTAAGCCTAGGCGGATATGTTATGAATGTAGTAGAAATAATTGAAACGTTCGCAATGTTTAGCAAGTGAATAAATAATAATAACCTCTCAAAGTGATCATAATTTATTTAAATTTTTGATATATAGGTACTTAATATCAAATCGTTGGGTGCTCAACCGTATATTTTTATTATGCGTTGCTATAAATATAAATATAAAAACGACAAAGAGACGAAGATCCTTCAACTTTTTGCAGTCATTTCTTAACTTATCATTCTAAAACGAACAATAGGTGATTTTTATAATTTATTAATTCACGCACTCTATGGTTCCTTTGTAGGTAATGATGTTTATTTAAAAAAAAAATAGGTATAAGTAATTCAATAGGCTTACGTCTTTTGTTTCTTATTTGATGAACTTCTTAAACAGATTAAGTGTTAAAATCCCTACTAATATTATAAATTTGATTGTAAGTTTGTTTGTTAGGTTTTCATGCAACAACTACTTAACCGATCATCATGAAACTTTGTACACATATTTTTGGAGGTACTAGATATAACATAGGTTACTTTTTATTTTAAAAAAATATTATTTTATCTTTAGTTTCCAACTGACTATAGTTTCAGCTGTTTGGAATCATATTGATTTATTTCTATTGAAATGATCTCTGATACTTATTTAATGACTTAAATGCGAGCGAAGTCGCGGGTATAAGCTAGTTAGTATATAAATAATAATAACTCAAAAAAACAAGTTTGTTTTGATTTGTGATCGATGTAAATGGTAATGAATAATTATGTGCGTAAAACATAGGATTTATACTACGTATATAGCTGTTGAAATGAGCATCAACATTGGTGTAAGAGAAACAAGATCTAGGTTCAGCATAAACCACACACGTAATAGAAGGATTCAAAATTAGGTTCAAAAACCAATACTAGCACATTGAACCCTAAAACTTATTACGCTCTTTGCACTCATGATTTATTATATACATCTTTAAGATTACAATCTCTATTTTGAAAAAGGTTAATGTCCTTAGTGTTTTTATATTGCTTAGTTCTGATAAAAAAAAGGTCGCATGACAACCGAAACGCTCTTCATAACTATGTATATATATATTTTTTGTTATATATAAAACTTGTTTTAGTTTTAACTATTTTGTGGTTTACACAAAGGGGGTTGGGGTTTATTATATCGACATATTATTATATTTATATATTATATATATACGACAAATTAGTTTCGGCTCTTCATAGTGAATCTAAAATTAAAACAAGTTTTATATATAACAAACAAAATATTATTTCAACCACATATATTTTACTAACATAATAAATAATGTATTAGTCTACGATTCGATAACGAGTTTTAGTAATTAGAACCTTTAAACAACTTATACAGTTATATAACTTTCAATATATTACTATGTATCTCGCAATACGAGATTTCATTTAAACCAATTGTAATGTAAAAATTCAGAGGCACAATGGTAGAGGTATTCTTATGTAAGAAACCCTGAAAGTCCATACTTATTGTGTTATATTGATGAGTAATGCTAAAGAATTTGCATTGTAGTATGTTTTCGGATATATAGTAAGATTATAAACTCATATTATTTACAGGAATTTATTTATTAATTTCTTATTTAACCCATTACTTCCCACTGTCCTATTTTTAAGACACTATATTCAAATTCTTTTTAACCTATTAAGAATTTTTTTTTATTGTTTCTGATGTAATTCGTATTTTTATACTATTTTTCTGATGAAATAATTTTTTTTCGCTGAGAAAAATATTTACGTAATTTTAATGTAATTTTTTCAGATCGATCATTTTTGTTGCCTCAAGAAAAGCATTATGTTCCAATTTTATATGCCGTAAAAGAAAACAGTAACCAAATTCAAAGTACATAAAACTGATTCTTAGACTTCTACCAAATATATATAATATAAAAATAAAAACAAAATATAATTTATATCCCCATTGTCATATTTATAGGACAGGCTCAGTCTCAGCGTTACAGAATTTTTTTTAATTTTTTTTTTGTCATATTTTTTTTTAACGTATTATGAACTTAATTTAAAGATTTAATCAAAAAATTCCAATGTTTTAGACGCTTGGGAAGTAATGGGTTAATACAACGGCTAAATGTTTAAATGAAGCGCGTCTTCGTGGAACCCAAGGCATCGAACAAGAGAAGGTTAAAATTTGAATCTAATATCAGTACTTATTTATAATCGTGCAACAACAAAGCTATTATATTCAAAATAGTATGACATCAGCTCAACATGCGTAAATATTTAAATAACTGTCATTATTTTAAATGATTGTTTGTAAAAAAGTCTAGTTTTTTACATTGAAACAGATGACTGTCGAATAGGGCTTTATTAACATCTATAAGTTACATGTAAACAAATAAATTTTGGACTTTAATTCAACGGGTTATTAACCCCGGGGTAGTACCACCAATTTCAGTACATTCGTCTACTAAAGCCAGCATAGTGGAAGCGATACGTGTCCGTGGTAACAGTTGCCTTCCCTCAAGGACCACAATCTAGCTTAACATCGGACAGAGTGTAATCATATGACAAGTCCCTATAAAAATATGGTGTTTTTTGTTTTGTATGTAATAACAAATTATTTTAATAGAATTCTAATATAAACTCAATAATAATAATAATAACAATTCAAAATAAAAATAACATCAACCTTCCTTAGTTATATATTAAAAAAATACGAAGGATTTCCATTCACCATATTTTTTTTATTGACAACTAACAATTGTGTACGATATACCCGATATTCAAAAATCAATTAAAATTATCTTAGAAGATGGCTATGCTATATATATATATATATATGTGTGTGTGTATGTATAGCCGCCAAAGGATACACAATAGGTTCATTTAAATCGAAGAATCTCCCGAAATGGCAAATGATGTAATTTAATCCAAAACATAACGGCTATGTGTGGGCTCGAGTACATTATCAGGTAACTTTATTTGTAGCAATATCTTACTTTCACTTTTCTTAAAATTTCTATCGTAAATCATTAAGTAGATCATTTAATTCGTACCTACTGTATTTTTAGTGCAAACTAATATGCTGCAATATAGTGTATAATTAAATATTAGCTCTGTAAAATTCTTTATTTGCAAAAATTTTACAAATTGGCGGACTTAATGCCTAAAGGCATTTTCTACCAGCCAACCGATCTGAAGAAACAATTGAAGAAAAGTAGTGCAAAGAAGGAAGTTGTATGGAGGATATTTAGTTTGTGTATGAATATTAATATTAATATAATATTAATATATTATGTATAATATATACATAAATACAGAAAATGATTAATAGATAATTTGTGTAATAAATTATAGATATTTTTAATAAATAAATAAATAAATAGTATACGTGTCATGTATTTTTTTGTTTAATTAATAAGTGTTGGAATAGCGATTTTTTAAAAGCCGTGACAGTGTGGACGTTTCTGATTGTCACGGGCAGCATGTTCCATTGACGGGCAGCGGTTACGGTAAAAGAGTCGGCGTATTTAGCACTGTTGTGCAGAGGAATGGTAAGTTGGTTGTTGACTGCAGAACGTAATTGACGCGTGTGCGAGTCACAGAGGAATTGGAACCGATCGCGTAGGTATGGTGGCGAGTTGGGGTTGTTGAGAATTTTGTATAGCAGCGTTAGCAGATGTAAAGTTCTACGATGACGTATGCTAAGCCAGTTTAATTGGTTCCTATAATCTGAAATATGGTCAAATTTGCGAAGGCCGTATACGTAGCGAATGCACAGATTAAGGAGCCTATCTAGTTTATTTAGTAGTTCTTCTGAGATATCTGGATAGCACACGTCAGCATAGTCTATGATTGGAATAAGAAGCGAGTTCACCAATGTTAGTTTGGTCGAAATGGGAAGGAAATTTTGGTAACGTTTTAAGGAGTGCATGGCTGCAAAAATCTTCCTACTGACCTCACCCACCTGCTTATTCCAGGTGAGATCGCTATTAATGAAAACACCAAGGTCTTTAACGAATGGACTTAGGGTGAGTTTCGTTCCGTTTAGTATGAGTGGAGGATCATATCTAACTTGTTAATTGCCTGCCTAGTGCCTGTCACCATTACTTGCGTTTTAGCCGCATTGAGATTAAGACCTAGTTTATGAGCAAAAAGGCTGACGTTTTCTAAGTCTGAGTTCATATTCGAAAAGGCGTCGCTGACATCTCCCAACTTAAAGTTAAGATATAGTTGTATATCATCTGCATACAGGTGATATGAAGAGAAATTTAAGGAGGAAGTAATGCAGTTAATAAAAATGGAGAAGAGGAGGGGCGAAAGGGATCCTCCCTGTGGGACTCCAGCAGTGAGGGTACACCAGTCGGAGCAAAGATCATCATTGTGACTTTATATGAGGATATAGAAAACCTTATTCTAGAAGTAAAATTAATACTTACATACATTTTTTTCTTTCCCTAGCAACTTCAAACAGAGCAACTAAAAGCACAGTTATAAACAGAAAATTTTATATTTAAATATTGTCTAATGAGAGATAACGACTAGTAAAAACCGCATGCGGGGGGATTCTTTGCAACCGCGACCCGCATGCGGTAATTAACAGTCAAAATAAATTAACTAAGACTAATAGTTGGTACTTAATCTCGTCGTAACGAACTCAGTACAATTGTAATAATATTTGGAAATTCTTTTAGCTACTAAATATACTATAATACTGGAGGCTTCTATAGGGTGTTGTTTACTGAGCCAAGGTTTTGTATTTATGTCATTGGCAATGTTTGAAAAATGTGATGCGACTCTTAAACAAGCAAGCGCATTAGGAAATCACAAACCGCAATTTTTAAATTGCTAATTTGCTTTTTTGAAAGTATTATCTTTTGGATTAATTCATTTAAACGTTACTGTAAAGTAAATTGTAGTTATTCATTTATTTTTAAATTATAGTAAATGAAATTTTGGAAAGTATTGTTTCTAAACAAAACAAATATTTCTTTTAAATATATAAATTAACTTTGACATTTGATCCGAGAAGGTGAGGTCATTTATATAGTCATTATTAATCATCTATTCAACACAAAATATATTTTAACAATAAGATGTAGGAAGTGTAAAAACCTTGCAAACTTTTTGATTAATTTGATGCAATAAAACATTTTAAATAGTCATTTTATAACATTAGTTTCATATTAATTGTTTTAAGATCGATTTTTAATTAGTGTTTCAATTCTTCTTGTTTGCTTGAGCAATGTACTGATTAAAGAGTAAAACAGATTTAGATGCGATGTAGAAAAGAAGAGGTCGCTTGCGTTTCATACTCTACTTTTCTCTGGTAGGAACATGAGCATTAGAAAGGGACATATAAAGCAAGAAAAACATGCATCGAAACACATATTCTAATAAGAAAAATCTAATTAAGGAAAACCGTAGAAATCTGCAGTAAACAAATAGATATAGCGTATATTGGTGTATTATATAAAAAAATATGGCAACAGGTCAGGTCAAATAGCTCTACGAAAAGAAATTCCACGCGTCACGACTTATCTGCATCTTTCTTAACGCTTTGTGAGGAAATTGTGTTCATCTGTGATTCATGGTAGCCTTAATCACGTAATGATTTCGATTTGTTCGACCAATTATAATATTTAAATATTATTTGCTAACACTGCTATTTTATAATTCATGTTATTATTTAATTCGTTTATTAAAATGAAATTTAACAATTATATATACCAGGGTTGGTCAAGTTAAATACGTCATCCTAAATTAAATACGTATTTAAAAGGTACTAAAAAACGTTGCTCTTTTATATTTGTTGTCAGTAATTTAAAAGACATTTAAACACTTACGGAACGATAATATTTTTAAAAAATATATTAGGTATATAAATAAACATACATTATACAACATACAATTAATTAAAAACAAAAGTAACATGACAAATGACTAATAGGAATTCCTTTTTTAAATAAAATAAACATAGATCGAAATTACATTAATTTGAATAGATCAGATATTAACAAAAACGGGTAAGTCCACTTCACATAAATATAAAAAGATCCATTATAATTTACTTCGCCGGAAAAGTGTGGTTAAACCAAATTTGTGTGATTCATTCAATTTTAACTTATTCTATATATCCTGGTAGAACTAAGAAATGCATATTTAAACTAGTGATATAGGATCCAATTTTCTATAGCTTCATAATTTTAATATCTGAGGCTCGTAAACGAATATTACACTTCTTGAATACGTATTAATCTTTTCAAATTATAGTTTTTGTTCAATTATGACAGATTTGCATACTAAAACAACTTCATAGTAACACTTCCATAAAAAAGGTGAGATATTTACTTTATGATAATGTAATTTTTTCATCAACAATTTTATGTGCCTAATATCTGTACAACCTTCAAGGTCTGTTGCGGTTAAACCGCGATGGGGGATCCATATGACGAGGAACATTAATTTAAAAATAATTTTACGATCTCGTGACACTACACAAAACTATCGCGAACAATGCCGTCTTTACCATAAGGGCCCCCATCCTCAGAGGGCCCCGAAGGACTGACAATTTCTCTCACATTTAATATCAAAATGTTATGGTCGAGCGTATTGCACTTTTCTCGTCGTCATTTTCAGATTTATTCAAATCAATACATTTACATATTTGATTAATAAAGCAGATCATAGTGAATAAAAAAATTTATAGTTCGCTTTCTTTACATTCCAAAAGGACCTAAGGGCCCCAGCATAGTCTAAGACGGCCCTGATTGCGAATTATATCGGTTTATAATTAATTAAAATAATATATAAATAAATTCTATAACACACACATTCCCTGGCATATGTGTAAATGATAACACTTTAGTCGTGTTTTAAATAAAACCAATGTAGCATTAAATCGCTTCCACTAGGAGCCCTCGAGCCATATAAAGTGCTATAAACTCCCTCCTCCTAGCTCCTAGCTTTCCAATACGGCTAGACTTCACGAACATCAATAACAATTTGTTCTGCAGACAAATTTAATTTGATCCTTACAAGGGTCGCACTGAAAGGAAATTTAAACACACAAATAGCATACAGAAGGGTGCACTAGGCTCACTTCCGACTTACGTCTGGATTTGACATCTACCTGTACATTCCTAAAACATGAGTTTCCTGTACTGTAATCATCTGTTCACTTTAATTGTTACCTTTGGTTAATGTTGCATCTATGTATTTATTAATGTTATTTGTACAATATAATAATAATAATAATAATAATAAATACTTTATTGCTTTAAAAAATAATAATAACAATGCTGATACAAATTAATTCATAGGAAGCAAATTTGGAGCAATTGGCGATCTTATCACTAAAAATAATTTCTTCCAGATAACCAATTTATAATTATTATTCTTATTAATAATGGTATTTTTACTATCACAAGAACGTCGTATTCTATAATTGAAATTTCATTTAGTTCATAATAATGGTTATCATATCATTTGTTAACACAGGGTGCGGCACGGGAACCTCCGTCTGGATAAAAGAAAACTATATGAAATATCAAATTTAAAAAAATTATTTGCCGGATATAATGTAGAACCTGTTGCCCCAAATGTGTACACTGAAGAGGAAATTGTTCGGTCGGAAACACTAGTAGTTTTTTAAATGTGGGAGGTTCCCATTTCCCGCCCTGTATCATTCTGTTGGGAGGATAATAACTAAATTGAAGGCTGTTACAATTAAACAAGATGTGATTTATTGAAACGTTAAAACAAACCTTATACATATATATTTACAGGCTTCAAATATCGTTAGCCAGAGTGTAACAAGAAAAGTGTGATCAGTCAATTTAAGCCCACAAACGTGTCTCTATGACAACATTTGAATAGATCTTAAAAAATAGGATAATAATTGTAAAAGCGTAATAAAATACATCGGAAATGTTCCTTATCAATATGGCGCCGAAGCCGCCCTCTCTCTCTCAGGGGATCTCGTCTGTTGCCATGACAACGCCCTGCCCCTACGTTACCTGGAATGAGGATATTGTATAAATTCTCATTAAAATGTTGCTCGTTAAAGTAATATGTTTATTTTCGAATACTCCCATTATGGGAATATGTGAAAGCTTGGAAGATAATAAGATTATAGACTTGTTTAAGAAAATTGATAAACTTGAGAATATATTTAAATAGTTGATAGGTTTTATTTTAAATTATATATAAATCATGACATGCGTTATATATATACCTTTTAATATATGTTAATCTATTAGTTTTTTATTTGACGCAACAAAACCTAATATATTAAAATTTTTATTGAAAACTCATAGCCTCATTATCAAGGCATGTTAGGCGATGTTAGATTTTTTATATAAATTTAATTTCTTTTCCACTTATATTTCGGCGAAAAACAAGTGAACGAAACAAAATCACGTAGTAAGTCCTTGTACTATATTACATTAGTTTAGTTTGAGTAGAATATAAAACATTGGAATGTGTTGATTCATCATTCAACGTAAACAAATAAAGCACTACACCAGCCATTCTCAAAGTGTGTTCCGCGGAACCCTAGGGCTAAAATACTGCAAAAAATACCTACCAAAGGGAGATTATAAGGCTAAATATTACAACTAAATATTACGTAATATTACATTGCAATATAATTATTCATAAATACATATAAATCAGTTTTTTATAATTATATTAAGGCTTTTTCCTTCGCCAAAAAAGTTTGAGAACCGCTGCACTATACTATTCTGATTAATACATAAGGAATTTTTTCCAATATTAATTGGTTGTGTTGTTATGAATAATAGTATTACGCCTACACTTCGACCTCTGCGCTGTTTGAGGTTATCGAATAGCTTCAAACTGTACCATTTAAGTGTATTAGTTATTGGTGCATTAGTGTATTGTTTATGTCATGCAAAATCTCTCATTTGAATAATATTTATAACACAATAATTATGAAATCGAGATCTAAATAGAACATAATAAATAATTAACACGTCATTCTTTTTATGTGAAATATATTTGTATTTTTTATGTTTTTATGAACTCGAACAGAGGTTTCCAACCTTTTCTGCGATCATATGGGATTTAAATAAAAAATTGAAATTTATTTTTAAAATAGAAATATAATTCTGAAATTTATTAATTTTTGTATTTTTACACAATGCTATTTCTGTAGCTAGTCGGACTCATATTTTTAGTGCTAAAAATTGCAAGAAATTGGAAGTATATGTACACACGCTTCCAGCATTTAATACTTTATAATAATATTCATTACCTTACTATTATTTGTCCCCCACTTGGGACGATAAAACCCCCTGTAGGAATCAATTAACTAGATAAATAGTAAATACTTTGCAATTCAGAGATGATAATTAAAGATTTGAGATAAGAAAAATAAGACAGTTTACATAATGTTTAACGACATGGTTAATTACCGCGCGGACCCCATAAACTGAACAATATACATTTTTATCGCATAACTGTATAAAGATAAATTGTTAGAATGCGTCTACATCTCCTGGGCGTGTACAATGCAAGGTTAATAAGACAATAGCTGGTAACCACGCAAGCTGTGTTCTCTATACGGTTAGAAGGTAACTTCACTGACTCATCAGATACTGTGATGACAAAATTTTTACTCTATGACATGTGGATGATGATGGGCGGAGGTAATGTCACGATGATTATTCCTTAATTAGTTATGACACATCGAGGCCTTGCTTAACTTATCGCTGACTATCCAATGAGCTAATGTATGAATTTATTAGTAGAGCTCCCTTCTGTGAACTTAAATTGATACTTGAAGACCATTTTAATTCTGTTTATTGAAGCGCCTATAAATACACAATGTGTTTTGTTTTTCCGTCTCATATATGCACGAATAAATATGAAAGGGTTCTGATTCGTAAACAGGATAGAGATCTATAAGAGAAGCGTAAATTTTCCAAATAGGTATATATTGTTGTATGTTTAATTTGTCGATAAAAAAGGATACCTCCACCCTACAGCTGAGATGAGGTTAGATTAAAAATCGATAAAAGGGATCCATTGAAGGCCAACGTCTGGCGGAGGGTGCGTCCCTTATCCATTGATAGACCAAGAGCTCTCAGCAGAAATATTTTTAATTACTTTTTCTTATCATGATTACATTTAATTACAAACCAAATTTCAACTTATCACTCAAAGATAGATACCATAGAAAAAAACAATTTACTAAAATAATAATAACTCACGAATTATTAACTAAATAAAACAGCAATTTATTCTCAAAACGAGTTAGTTATGTAAACAAATTAATTAAAATTATTATGTTATTTATTTATTTATTTAAAAACTTGGTACATCTGTACAAGGCGGGCTTAATGCTAGGTAACATTTTCTACTGGCTAACCTTTAAATATTTATTAAGAAAAAAATGTGAACGGAGGGATACATTAATAAATAAGATTACTAGGGGTAGGGGAGCCCAGAATGCTAAATGTGTTGTTACTCCCACCTTTTAAAGACCTATTGGATCGTGGAGAGGAGAAAAAAACTGTATATGATGTTTACCCTTCTAGTGGTGGGGGAGCGTGTACGGATTTTCAAAAATGTAAAAAAAAGAGTTAAAAAAAATCCTCGAGCGCGTCAGAGTTTGATAGCGTATATAGCCTAAAACTTTTGTCTACAGCGACATATTAATCTGTACATATTACAACAGTAACATAATTTACATAGATACATAAACAGACATACAAAGTCATACATACGATATAAGTGTGATGTCAGGAATATCATGAGTTCTTGTATAGGTATGCGAACAGTAGTTTTTTAAAAGCGAGCCTATTAGGAGCCTATATATTCAACATTAAATCCTTCCTATGACTCCTGGTCTATGTTAGGGATAGGGGATTCACGCGTACGACTTTCAAGGCGAAACCCAATGTCAAGGTACGGATAAAATCAGATGTTTTATGATTACACGTGTTCCGGCCCACGCGATGAAATTTCAGCCTGTTGCTCTACTGTTTACCTTCTTAACTATTATTTATGAGTGTAACGTTTTACATTACGTATAAGCGCAGTATTTCGAATGTTTCTACTGTGTTCTAATATGAAAATAAAACATTACAATTTGACTTACATAAAGTCCGTTTATAGAAGAATTTGCTTTTATTTTAATAAAGTCAATCGATAGCAAATAATAATACGGATAACAAAATACGGATAGCAAAACGGGAAACAAATAACTACTTAAAAATAAAATTATATTTGCAAAAAAAAAGTAATTAATAATTGGCTTAGATTTTTTACAGCTTACTGTCGCGTCTACTCATAACTGTAAAGTTTTTGACTTAACCTAAAGCAGCATATTCCGAAGCTTGTACGTGAAAAATAATATAATCGTGAAACAATAATGATTAGTAAAAACAAGGAATAGTATCGTACTTTTGAATATATTATATTTACAAAACCAACAGTAACAAGTTTAATTAATAAGGAAACAAATGAGGAAATAGTTTCAGTTTAATCCGTAATTACTTATTGTTCTTATTAGTGCCATTATCATTATATATGTAATTGCATCTAAAGATTTATCCTTTCTCAATTAATGTCCGAGATTACAGTCGTATTTTATACTTAAGACAAATTACAATCACATTTTTATTAATTGAGTTCAAATTACATTGTTTTATGTCTATAAAAGGGATCCAATCCAATGCAATAATATAGGGGATATAATTTTTACACTAATATTATTTGTCATCCACTACTTTAAGTTTAAAAAAAGACGCACGTCGAGCTACAAATTACGTTGTACTATGTAACAAAAACAAGGAAGTATTTACACATAAAAATTAGAATATAATAGTGTATGGTCTATTGGTATCAGGACGAAAACAATATTATACTCTAAACTAATATTATCGTATTTTTATTATCATTACATTTAAAATTGAATATTTTTTTTATTCGAATCCACTGCGACACATGCGAGTTGTTGAACGTGTTCCCAGATTCGAGATGTCAGATTCGGAATAACAATTTATTAAATTTGAAATTCGAATTTCAAATTAAAAGAGCAATAATAACCGTTAATAATCGAAAATATTATATCCCTACTAATATTATAAATGTGAATGTGAGTTTGTTTGTTACGTTTTCACGTAACAACTACTTAACCGATCATCATGAAACTTGGTACACCTACTTTTGGAGGTACTAGAAATAACATAGGATACTTTTTATTTAAAAAACATTTTTTTACTATAGTTTCAGCTGTTTGGAATCATATTGATTTATTTCTATTGAAATGATCTCTGATACTTATTTAATGCGAGCGAAGCCGCGGGTAAAAGCTAGTTAGGTATATATTGATAATTTGAAACTGCATGACAGTGACTCTATTATTAAATAAAACTGATTCAGAAATCCGCAATGTTAACCTTGACTTTTAATCAGAATTTAAGGCCGGGGTCATATACATTTGTAGACTAAATATTACTACTATTTCATTTTAATATTGTTTAAATTAAGAAAAGATAGTATTGTTGTAATTAAACTCACTTCATTCGTTGACGACTTTTAAAGAATATGTTAAGAAAAGATACGAAGCGTTATAAATAAAACTTAAATTTATCCATTAAAATATTAAAGCTTCTATTTATTATATTTTTATATTAGGACCTATTCACTCGGTTTATAGGTTTATTCAATTTATTAAATTTTTATAAAATATTACAAAAAAAAATTATAGTTGTAATGTTAGTAATTAAAAGTTTTGTAAGTGAGTAAGTGATGAGTCCCACGTGACAGGCAATGCCTAGTGTGGGACCACCGAAAACCATATTATGTATTATTTTTAAATAATAAATAAAAATAAATAAAATATATGTGCATGTGAGTATATATGTATCTTAAATGTTATTTTTATATTTCGTACTTTATTGTTCTTATATTTAAAAACAAACATAAATAAAATACTCAGACGTATAACGCAATAATTAACAACACATTTCCACGTAAGGTCTGTAGTCTGCACCCGGCATAACAGCTACATACGCGAGTTAGTATTTCACGAGATGATCTATTGATTATTTTATATACTATAAAAGTAAATAAAGATATTCATGCATAACTGGAATTCTTAGTACATTTCATCATGCGGTCGTTTTTATTCACTTAAATAATGAGTTGTTAAATACCAAAAGTGTTTCTATTTGGAATTTATTATGAATATATAGAAATATATAGAAATGAGCGATTCTTTGTTTGACTCTACTTATTGATTCGTCGTATTAACGTAATTAAAAATAAACGTGTTTTATTGAATATTATCAGTTGATTATTTTAATCCCTACTAATGTTATAAATGTGAATGCGATGATGTGTTGATGTGTTTGTTACGTTTTCACGCAACAACTACTTAACCGATCATCATCAAACTTTGTACGCATATTTTTGGAGGTACTAGAAGTAACATAGGATACTTTTTATTTTAGAAAATATATTTTTTTTAATATAGTTCTCAATTGACTATAGTTAGTATGATCTCTGATACTTATTTAATGACTTAAATGTGGGCGAAGCCGCGGGTAAAAGCTAGTAGTTTATATTTGTTATCTTATCTATAAATGACAGAATTCATTAGAATCAAATTGGAAAAAAAAATCAGGTAAGCTATGTATGTAGGTAGCTCATGAATTTTTACGTGTATACTACTGTATCACAAAAAATACAAACGTATAAACTTTCGTTTATAATATTAAAGAGTTTTAATGACTTAAGAGTTTGCGTTACGAGCATAGTGCGTTGAGAAATGTATCTGAAGTTGCATTTACAACCCCAATTAAACTGAGGTGGTGAAACTGGTAAAGGTGTACACTCACACGGGAATTGTATTAAATTGTAATATTAAGTTAAAGTTTTTTATAGTATAATTGCACTTTTGAAACATTATTCCGCTACAATCAGTTTTATGTGAAAATGTAATCTCCAACACTAAATCGGATAATTGCTTACATGAAGATGTTCGCAAGCGATCCTCGCCACAGATTAAAATAGACAATCAAATCTATAATATTTATAATTAACATGCTTACGTCATGTTTGTGAAAAATAAAGTTTCCTTATTATTGCTATTTCCATTGAAGTACACTTCGATACTAAAGTGTTAATTCAAAAGAATTAATTACATATCCGGATTTTACATTGTACATATTTAAAGAGTTGTTAAAATCCGATTAACATACTCGATACTTATTTATAATCAATATTATTGTAACTATTAATTTTAGAAAAATAATCAGCTGTAATATTACTCTCATTAAACTTTGATACAAGTCCTAATGGAATAAAATAGATCTATGTAAAGTTTGGAACGCTTCTAATCCGACTATTACACAGACGCTCGTAGCGGGAAAATTAATTAAATTTTACTGCGAATATTAAACATAGTTTCCAGATTGCAGACAGAAATTCAATCTACTTGCATTGTTTCTAGATAATTGGCATGTCAGAGTTTACACATGGGTTAATTTCCACATCAAACGAAACTATGCACCGATCCGGAAAGGGCTTACTGCGCTAGAATAATTAAGCTGGCTTGATTAATGTATTCGTTTATGCACACATTAGCACGCCGACACGTTATTGGCTTTTGCTAGCTGAGTTTGCATCCCCTTGGGAATATTACACTCTCTACCACTCGAAATCTACATTAGGATTACCATACCTGCTTACCTTAACATGGCTACTGTATAGACTGAACACATTTAACACTAGATTTACCAGCTTAAATATACCTATTTCTACCAAAACCAAAAAGTATATATTTGTTACAAATATATGTATATAAAATAATATAAAATTCATAAAACTAATTCTTTAGAAGAATTAAAGAAAATGTTACACGCAGTGGAATTTTAATTTGATCTTGCAAGACCAGTCATTATGACTGATCTGGTAAATCTAGTGTTAATCACATACAAGCTTAAATAAACTGCATTTGTTTTAAATATATGGAAGATATGTTATATCCTGTATTGTAGTTCAGAATTTCGTATTAGTCATCACAAACAAAGATATAGGAAATGTTATTAGAATGTCGTGTCCAAACGTTGTAAACGTTGTCCAAATGTTAGTCCTGTGGGTGTGGTTTATTATCTGTGTAGGATGCAACGGTATACACACGCATGTGCCATGCTCCCTCAGGCAAATTTCCCGGGACACAGGGCTTTTTGCCACCCTAGATGCCCCTTGTGTCCACTCGGAACACAACTATGTGCATATGAGGTTGTTTAATTAAAACCTTAATAAAGCAGTTTATTTGATGCATTTCCAAAATAAATCATTAAATTCGAAGGTTAGTATTATGAAAATTATTTTGCGAGAGTCAAAGTGTTTTTAAAAAAGAATTTATTTATTTACAAGCAGTACTGACTCATCTCTAAAAGATTTACCAATAAAGTGAACAATCATGCTTCTCCGTACTGGTCTTATATACTATTCTAAATGCTATCATAATTCCTTCATCCGACCTCCTGGGAAGGAATCTTAATGGTTTTCTCTTATATTACACTATTTCCATTAACATTCTATATATTCTGCTTATGTAACTCGTGTCTACCTGTGGGCTTATCACGAATTTTAGTCTGGCTTTCGAACCGAGTTCGCTTCAAGCGATTTGTATGGAAATTTGAGCAGCGCCACCGCGCGCGGATTTGGAACTACAATATTTTAGATACTTTTTGTTAATTTTCGAACGTCTCGATCTTAGTCGTCAGTAAAAATTCATGATCCCGATTGCTAACGGATCCGTTTTACTTGTGACAGCTCGATTCGAAAGCCAGACTAAATTCGTGATAAGCCCACTGGTCTATGTAGAATCATCGTGCCATCGAAATTTGAATAATAACGTCGAAATAACATATACGAAGTCAATACATGAATATTTAAATGTTATTCATTTATTGAGACATATTGTGGCTACGAATTAAATTAAGCATTTTGTAGATACCAGTCATGTAATTGTAGGAGAGCTATTATTTGAATAGTGCGCGAGTTTAAATTGTTTGACGTAATACGCGGACTCCAAACAGTGTTCTGTGTTAGCAATACACATTATTATGAGATTAGGTATTGGCTTACATGTTGGATTTCATTACTGGTAAATGTCGAGGTCAGAAAATGTATTCATGAAAAGAATTACAATTTTAATGACTTTCGTTTTGTTTAATTAGGGAATGTTTAATAATCAAATTAAGTTTGAAATAAATGGTGAGGTTTTGAATAAAATTGTAATAGAATAATAATAATAGTATGTAAGTGGACAATGCCAGTATAAGTACAGCAGCTAAATCAAATTAATAATTATTAAATTTATTTCATTTATATTTGTATTTGTAATAACGAGTAAAAGCGCTCTATTGAAGCCCAATTACTAAAAGTAAATCCCTACTAATATCATAAAAGTGAATGTGAGCGGGAAAAAGCTAATAAATAAATGAATTCAATAGAAATGAATCAATATGACTCCAGACAGTTGGAAGCTATAGTAAAAAATATGTATATTTTTAAAATAAAGTGTTCTATATTACTTCTAGTACCTCCAAAAATATGTGTACAAAGTTCATTATATATATATATATATATATTGCATGCTATATTATACCTGGTCACACAATGAAGAATAACAATTACTTCAATTTGCGAGTTATTCACAGTATTACGGATGCCACCATCCTTGACGGTACTATGACAAATTGATTCAGACATTCCTGATTACCTTTAGATCCGTCCTATGCAGATGCGCGACCTTCTCATGTGTTCTTATAAAGCAGACATCATTTAAAACTCTCATTGAACTGGGCTCATATTCTTGTTATCAATTGCAATCTTATTAGAATCATTCATTGTTTTGATCGAAATGTTATTATTATTTAAATATGGTCACGAAATAATTCGGGTCAATCTCATTCACCTTTCAATTGTTTTTATCTGAAATTAAATTGTTATGACTCATAGTTCCAATTGCAAAATAAACAAAGAATCAATTTCATATTAGATTATATTGGACTTATGACTAAATAAAGGTTTTAATAAACTTATCCTCGTTTTTAAATTCGTATGAGGATTTTAAAAATCAATTAGGTAAATGTGAATGTATTTCAATAGTCCGCTTGATTCATACATTTTAAGGTTATATGACGCTTCGGGACTACCGAGAATCATTCAATAGAGTCACGGTCAAAATATGATGCATAAAAATAAAAACATTTACGTAAGGTAATGAAAGTTATCTTTTTGTTCCGTGTTAACGTACCAATTCATTGGAAGTCAATATGGTCGGAATAATAAGCCATTGTTTACTTCGACTACAAAGTTACGTGTCATAATTGCACTGTATTTTACGAACTGTTAAATAAGAACGTACATCTCCCTGCATGCTATTAAATTCTCTGTAGTTATAATAAGCTCTGTTATAGGGGAAACTTTGTGAACGTCGACATGGCGGGACTTCACTTCCTTTACGGTCGCAAAAGTTTCTAACTTTAGTTAGAGTTTATGAACGCTAAGTAAGGTTGGAAATAAACAGTATTCGAAGTTCTTAATAGAGTAGCTCGACTCATCTTTTGAAATTAGTATCTACATTTATGTTTTGGTTAGTTTGTAAGTTGCACCAAAAGTTACAGTTTGAATACATAATTGGGTTTAGTCTCGCAGTTTCAATTTGTATAGAGCTTGGTTCGTATATTGCAATTTAATTACTAAGCTTCATACACTCATAAATTAAGTTAAGTATGTATGTATGTATAAATGTAGTATTGAGATGACACTAAATTTCACATTGCTTGCTTAAAGTAAAAAGAAACAAATATGATGTAATGTTAGATTTTAAATACTACCAAGGTGTATGACGCGTTTTAAGCCTACGATAATAATGTCAAGGATTCATATGATTTGTACTAATTCTTTAGCACTACTTACAAACATTAAGTGTTGCAATGGAAATTCCCGAAATATGGCTTTATTCAACTCTCATTTTTATTTTACAATTCAATTACAGTAATACCCCGCTTTACGCGACCCTGTTATGCGCGGTTTCACTATAACGCGAAATTCAAATTTCGCGCTCAATTGCCCCGCATTACGCGAAAGAGTGCGTATAAACATAATGTAGTCATCAACTTCTCTATGGTCGCGGGAATTTCAGTTTTTTCCGGAACGTATCCCTCGCGTAAAGCGGGGCATTACTGTACTACTTTACAAATATAGTGATTTTTCGTAATACCTAAAGTTATTTAAGCTAATTAATTGCAAACACTTTTATATTTTAAATATTAACTAACAAATAAATTAATTACGATAGTCACATAAAGCAGTTTAAATTAGGTTTTATAAAAAAATGTCATGCTAACATCCCGCAGTGAATTCGCACCCTTAGGGCATGAATACATAATCACTTCACAGAGACAGGCACATTTTCTTTTACCATATTCGTATAAATTAATTTGCGACCCGCAATTATATTAAGTACGTGAATAGTGTCTTTTTTATTTCCAATTTTAAGTTAACGACGTTCGCTACAAAAGAAGATCGGCGTTCTATTTTTGAAATTTGTGTATTAGAATGAAAGTTAAGTATATCGTTTATGTTTGTTGATGGACAAAGATTTCAATTGTTTGGGAATAAAAAGAGGCTATAAATTCTAGAGTCAAAGTAAAATCAAATGTAATTGAATGATATAACTATTTTTATATGTGTGACCTGGTTTTTACGTTTAAAATTTGGTTCACATATAAATATGGGTAATAATTATTTCAGGTATGACTTGAACAACAAAGTAGCGTGCTTTAGTGACTTTTTATCTTAATATAAATTAAAACAGTACTATGTGAATAATATTAAACAAAAGCCGGTAATATGCAATTCAATACAAATATTATATAGCCATAATTTAGTAGGTACTATATAAAACAAAACAATAAACGTATAAAAAAAACAAAAGGTATCTAAAGAAAAGAGAAACAAAAAATAGTTACATCAGTATAGACAACCTAATGGAGTTTCTAACACAAAAAGATAATCTCATTATTAAAAGATGCACTATTGCTAAAGAAAACCTTTTCTATACTAATATTATAAAGAGGAAAGATTTGTATGTTTGTAACGAATTGGCTCAAAAACTACTAGACCGATTTCAAAAATTCTTTCACCATTTGAATGCTACATTATCACTGATCAATATAGGCTATATAATTACAGGAAAAAAAATAAGGATCCTTACTAAAACTACAATAATAATTGCTAAAAATTGCTATAGAAGGCAGGCGTCATTGAAATATGAAACATCACACAAAACAGCTAACAAAACAGCTAGTATATTATATAAGTACATCACTCACAAGTTCACAACTCACACACTATTTGGTGTTAAGTTAGTGTGATAGAAACAAAACACTTCCCAGATCTTTCATATGTAGGTATATGCCTATGACACCACTGGCGATATTAATAAAATGATAATAGATTAAAAATGATTACAATAAATGTCTCTTTAAATTTATAATACACATTCTTGTAGCTACGGAATGCGTTATTCAAAGGTTACTGGAAAGACTCTCGGTGTCTCCGGTTTGTATTTATTTGTTAATTGTAAATATAAATGTTGAATACCTAAAACTAGATTTTGTAATCAGCATTCTGCCTCTGAATTTATGTCAAGCGCCCACGTACGAGTCTACATAGGTTACGGCCTCACTACTGCGAGTCTATGGAATGCGTTTTATTATATTATTTCTAATCGTATACCAATCACAATTTAAACAAAAAACTAGTTAAAGAACAAAAAAGTCAATCGATATCGTTATTAATCTCGATTTGAAAATCATACTGCAATAGTTATGTCGAACTATAAGTTTATCGTAACATCGGCTATTCATGGCTTTAGGTCACTGCAGAAATATCTATAAGATGTCAATACGGTTTATCTGTACATTGCGCGGTTGCGTCATGTCGTTGTGTGGACGAGTGGCGCCAATAGGTCGCGAAGAAAGCTGCGACTCAGAGGCGAAGAACAGAAGCGAGTAAGTCCAATCCGCCTCAAACATTTTTATAAGCGTATGCTTCGGACACCTATTCTGACGCATGCTTATTCAGAAAAGAAACTGTTTACGATCTGATTACGAAATAGTTTTTATTAATGCAAATTTTTATTATGATTTATTATAAAGAAAATGAAATAAAAAACTTAAATTAATTAATCAATATGTTTACAGGTAGGTATAATATTATAAACATTGGTCGAACAACTCCGTTTTTGTTCGCTAACTCCTCAGTTATTACAAAAAGAAAGTAGTATTTTGAAACTGTCAAAAAAATCGCGATCTTAAAAATGTTATACAATGTAATTCTTGGAATTTTGTTTTATGAATTGCTTATTGTTGTATTAACTATTTATGTTCTTTATAAGTTATAGAACACATATTAAATAAAAATTATTATACGTATGTATGTATTTACGAATTTAAATTTGGAATTCTTTATTTGAAAATAGTAATAAACAATAATCCAATAAAACAGTTATATTAATACAAGAGTGATGATATACATCCTTATTGTGGGCCATATGTCTTTCTCAGTGGAAATTCCAAGAGACGCCGCTACATCCAATCGTTCACTATTTCAAACCCGCACCTTATAAATAATATAGTTTTTTTTAAAAGCTCACATCCGGATACTAAGCCTTGAACTTATGGGAGATCCAAGACTACATGCTGAGAAAACTGAACGAGCGGTCTAATGAAACGCGAACGACAAATTTTAAAAATTATTTTATGAGCACGATCATTCATTACTCGCGGCTTCGTACAAAATATTATTATTAAATTTAAGATGTTAATAAATCATAATTTTTAATTCAAAATAATATCGATTTCCATTAGAATACTCTTTTGTAACAAAGCTAAGTTTGTAACCTATATAAGAAAATCTATTAGTTTAAAGGAAATTTCAAAATTATTTTGCTTATAATTCCCACTACAACATTCAGTAATTTGTTCATCATCATCATCATCATGTTCATCATCATCATCAGGATACGTGCTGTCGCTTCGGCTTCGCTTCAACGACTATTTGATTCGATATTGAGTCGTTGAAGCGAAGCCGAAGCGACCACACGTATCCTGATGATGCCACGTGTCGAGACAAATTACTGAATGTTGTAGCGGGAATTGTAAGCAAAATAATTTTGAAATTTCCTTTAATATGGATTTCCGCAAAGTAACGCCTGAAACAACTAATTATACCTATTAGTTTTATCCCACTCTAGTACTCTTTTGAATACTGTAGTGTAAGCAAGATGTATGCATTTCCACAAGCTACCTATATGTATAATAAAAAATAGCACTATGTTCTTGTTATAAAGCACTAAATTCCGCTGCAGTAAGTATTTAATTTTAGAAGGCTTTTAACGAATACAAGCGTGTCTATAAATCCTATCAAACAGAGCAGGAACCTCAGAAGCAGCTTAATGTAGTAAGTGCAATCCATTAACGTTTCAGGAGTTTTACATTGGAAAATAAGATTATGCAGATAAGTCCAGACCTATGTTAATAGCTACTCTATATTTGTGCTAAGGTATTTAGAACAAAAGCTCTGCTTAGTAATTTAAAAATACAAAAATTCCTGTATATATTTATGTTATAGTAAATCCACTGACATGATCAATTTCGATTTATTAATATTTTTTATGTTAGTGAAAATATCCGGAGTTATACAAAAACTATGGTTAAGCTAGTAACGCGGAAAAAACTTATCGTAACGGAGGCGAGCGCTAGGATGAACCACGTGATTAAATGTCAAGAAAAAAAAACAAAATAAATTATATAACTTCATTTGTACCTAAACTCAGTTACTACGCTAATGTGTCCATGTTTTATATTGAACTTCAGGTTATTTTAAAATGGTTGTAAATTTAAAATTAATAAAATTGTGAATAAAATAACTAAATCAATGAGGTTTGTAGATGTTTTTTAAAATATGATTTTATTTTCAAGAGGGCAAAGTGATTCAAATAATACTTGCGTAATATATGCGTAGATATACAACAAAAGAAAATGCTTGGACACATCAGGGAGGAGTCAAATTACTTACTGCATGTGAGCTTATAAAAATTTTAAAAAAAGTACGTGTATCATTTTTAAAAAGAAATAATTTATTAGCATTAATATTTTTACAAAAAGTTCTTTCAAAATTAGTGATTTATACAAAATGGATAAAATAGCAATTATTCAAACATATGTGATATAAAAAATGAATTATTTGATGTTTTAAAATTTGTATTAATTTAAACTTAGATGCGCAGGCGCATTTTTAGTAATGTTGCAGTTATGCGTAGGAATAATCTTATATATATATAGTATATATTAAGTAAAATAAAATAAAGTATATATAAAGTTGGTATTAATATTATTACTTATTTCGCATATACTTATACATCCAGATAAATTTTAATTTATCTTACGACATTACGCTTGTTCTTACAATGGCGAAATGATCAATGGCCTTGGTAACGAATGACAATAATAAATAGTTTTAAAGTCAATTTTTGATAAATTAATAGAATAAAAATTCTCAATGAAAATCATTGTAAGTAATATTGCTTTGAGAATGCGATGATTCATTTTTGCATAAATGCAACGTAGAACATATAAATAAGGTTGTGGCTTCGAACTCTTGCTATTTGACATCTGCCGCGTCGCGTGGAACGTCCTTTGAGGCGAGCAGAGCCTTAATTTTTTTTATATAAACCGAAAACAACGAACGAACTTTTTTGTAGTGTAGTGACTTTTGTGGAAAGTGGACTGTATTGTGACGTTTGCAATTAAAATAATATGTAAGTTTTTTCATAAATTAATTTTTAATGGAGCGCTTTTACTTATATTTTTATTACGCTTAAAATATAATTTAAAATAGTTGTAATTAAAAATAGCAGATGATGTTGTTTAGAGAGAACTTTTAGGAACTTTTATGAGCTTTAAGAAGAAAAGCAGCTCGTTATAAATTTTCAAACTGAATGTTCGAAAACTTTAATCCGCTCTCTGAAACTACATGAATGTTTGCTCTTCAAACCCCAGCAACGTGCAGCGCCGCTAAACTTTATTACCAATACGAGTGCTTACATTAGGTGTAATCCCTCTTAAAACTTTAGATGGTGAAACATTTTGCATGGAACTTAAAAGCATCTAAAAGCGTAGTTACGAGTTTCAATATTAAACTTTAAAATATTTATTTAATTTTTTGTAGTCGAAAATTAGACTCAAATAAGAATTGATTTCTTTACAATTAATAGTTTTATTGTAATTATAGTCAATGATATTTAAAAAAAATAAATCTCTGAGCTGTTCATTCATCCCTCAAGCTCGACTTTAGAAGTCTATATCACAAAAGTATCCAATTAGTATTTATAAAAATAAAACAACAATTATCGACGCTAATTTTATCTCTATATTTTTTACCTGTTGTTTTATAAAAATAGATACAAAGAAACGTTCTTTGCTTATTATGTAGGATCGCGTGTAACAAATTATTCTCGAGTCTGTAGGAGTTATTATAGGGACTTTATTTTCAGATAACAAGCAAATTAAGTATTTCTTAAAAAAAAACAATATAGCAAGCTATAAATAAAATAAAATAAATATATAATGGAGCTAATTGTAAAGCAAATAAATATTTTTACGTGTACGAAATAAAAATTACAAAATATAAAAACGAAGGTCAAAATAGTAATTAGTTACGAAAATTTCAAACTAACATCAAACTGAAAATTTCACATAGAAACCGCGTGTAACCTACTTATCGATCACGTAGTGGGTTAAGATAACACTGCACCCAGTTCTGTTCACTTGGTATAAAAACGCATTATGTAAGCAACGTTAAAATTCAAAATAAGGTTCTTACGTCATCGCGAGATCCGCCTGCCTTCTCTGGTGAATATGGTTTAAAAAAAAACAATTCAGTAGTAAGATATTTTTTTTTAAAGATTTTTTCATTTATTCGTACGTACGATTAGAGATAATTCTGACAAAAATAAACTAAGGTCAAAGTTAATAACAATTAATGTCCTTATTATATGATTAAACATAATCTAAACTATAAAAAAATGTACTTTTGGTATTACGTTTTCGTACAACATAAAGCCGCCTAGAATAAATGTCATTACATGGCAAGTATTACTTCCACTTCATAAAAGGAAAAATAATACTTGAATTTAGTAAAAAATCTCAAATTATTATCAATATATATGTAATATACAAGTTATGATAAAATATACATAAATATAATATATCAAAATCATCAGTTTAGTATAAGGAAGAAAAACTTGTTTTTATAATTATATTAGGTATGTGTAATATTCACAAATATTCGTGTCTTACAATGTCAAATAAACAAGCCATTTGTAAGATATAATCGTTAATATTAGTATTTGGAACACGTATTAGGAACATGTTTGTTTGACTAAAAACAAATTCCTATCTGCAAGTATATATACATATTAAAGCTATTTTAAAACTCATCTTCCACTCAAAGCTAAAACTGACTAATCACTAAGAAGCCTCCTATATATATTTAACTAGCTTTTACGCGCGGCTTCTCTCGCATTTAAGTCATTAAATAAGTATCAGAGATCATTTCAATAGAAATGAATCAATATGATTCCAAGCAGCTAAAACTATAGTCAAATAGATATAAAAAGTATCCTATGTAACTTGTAGTACCTCCAAAAATATGTGTACAAAGTTTCATAATGATCGGTTAAGTAGTTGTTGCGTGAAAACGTAACAAACAAACTCACATTCACATTTATAATATTAATAGGGATTAAAGAAATTTTAAAATTGAATAAATTTATTTGATTACTTTTTTTAATACGTACGTAATTATTACTCAGACATGTTAATTAATGGAGTAATAATGATTACTCTATTAAAGTAATTATGTTAATTTTAATTATAACGTTGTTGAATTAGTATTATATCATATTTTCCTCCTTTTACACTTAACATGGCAGACTAACGCATCTTCTTCATTGTGTAGATGTGTATACGACAGCAATAATTAAAACTTACTGACCATAAAGACTCCTCGACATAATTAGTGGTAGGCAGACTGAGCGGCCCTGGCCTAGCGGTCGAAGGCGTGGACTCACATTTAAGTGACCCTTATTCAAATCTCTCAAAATTGGTACTTTCTTTGGTCGCTCTATGTATAACAGATCTCGCGTACGATCGATCAGGTTATCGACGAAATAGTCTACTAAAGATGGTCATATCGCATATAAGTGTGTCTACTATAGGTATATAAATTATTGAATACTGGAGTTATTAGAGAGATTTATTCCTAATAATAGACGCCCAATAATAAGTGGTTCTATTCTTATAATAATGTTTAAATAAGTTTTTTTTTGAAGTCAAGGACACCGCCCAAACGTCTCGAGCGATTATATTTACATAAATTAGTAATTCCACTGACAATGCTTGGAGATTCCAAATCCGGGTTGAAAGATTACTGATCATGAACATTATTGTATCATAATACAAAACTTCCGTATATGTTCAAGAGTTATAATATATTATTATAACACTTATAAATTTCAATACAAATCAAGCTTAATTAGTTCACAGAGTTTAATTAACAAATGCAATCTACGGTCTGCTAGTGACTTATTTTGATTACTTTTTCTTCATATAAATTCGATTCAAAAAAAGAACACTGGGAGAATTTCAACTAGTTAAAAACAAAAGAATGAAATCCCATATTTATATGACATTAATATAATTGATAGTCTATTATTGGGAACAAATTATTGTATTTAACTTAGAATACAAAATTTGAGAAACAAAACCACTATCGCTCTGTGTATTTGTACATAACAGACAACAGCGGTTTTCTATATAATATAATGGTCTTTTGACATGACGGTTTACGTGTGAATTAAAATTTTATAATTTCTTATTGGGCTTGAATACTCGACATTGGCAGAATTGTTTTTAATAGATATCTGAGGCCATTAATAAAAGAAGAAGACAAAAGCGTTCCTAAATATAAATTTTAGTAAATAACATATATTTAAAAATTATTTGCTCAACTCATAATCCTATGAAAATCACCCTTGCATGTACTGAATTGTTTTCTACATCGAAAATATATTTAAAAAAGCGAAGTTTGTTCTTTTTTAGTCATTGTCATCTGATACAACATCAGGTGGCATATAAATCACAATGGCGAACCAATAAAAAACACAATAGATTTTTATGATAAAATGTTATAGCTTGGCATTTAAGATAGGTGTAAATCACAAAAGTTCTTCTCGTGTGTCAAAGTTTAAATGTCAAATAAATATATCTCAATTACTTATACCAGCGGTTCTCAAACTTTTTTGGCGAAGGAAGAAGCCTTAATATAATTATAAAAAACTGATTTATATGTAATATTACGTAATATTTAGTTGGAATATTTAGATGTAACCTTATAATCTTCTTTTGGTAGGTATTTTTGCAGTATTTTAGCCCTAGGGTTCCGCTGACTTATACCATTTTTATTTTTGATACTTACAACACGTTGGTTATTTATGACTCATTATATTTACAACTCGGCCAATTACCCGCATGCGGGACCTCTGGATACAACCTATATCTGGTTGAAACCGCATAAATAGGTAGGTATCTGAGGTAGGCAGAAGCTATGTAGCCATAGAGAGCTTAAAGAGGTATAGGAGTATTTTTAGATGACTTCTAATTGACCAAGTGAACTATGACTTACTGTCACAAGCAACGGCGACATCTCGACTAATATTACATAACTGATTATATCGAACACGATTAATTATACAATCTAGTGATGAATAATCAAATACATAATAATATATATTATATGCAAAAGATTAAAAAGAACGCAGTGTTTACATCTTTAATATTACGCATTGTATTTTACTCTTAATTACTTAGACTTAGAGATTAATTTTGCCTGTATAAAATTAAGAGAGAGTTAATCAAGTTATTCCCAATTACATTTGGTCAAGTTTGGACAATTTAAAATATCGATGTAATGTAAAATATAATAATTAAAAAAAACACTTCTACAATTTATAAATGTTAATATTTATAAATTTATATTAATAATAATTCTTTTAACTTTTCTTTTAAATTAATAAATTATTAATAATTAAGTTATTTTAGCTTATGACGTCACACCAATAAACCACGCTCATTGGTCCAATACAGTAGCTGGTTACACCATCTGATATGTGACATGTAGACATAAATTATAACTTAAATTATATTAACATTTGAATGTTATATTGTTATACTGAATGTTCATATTATTAGAGGTTCGTGTTTAGAAAAAGTACTTTTGTTTCTCGAAACTTTTCAAATTTATTTATTTGCCATAAATATGGTTAATGAGTCTTAAAATAATATTAGTAGTATCACATATTTTATATAATGTATATGGCAAAGTGCTTGTAGAGGTTGTGTTTAAAACTGTATACAACAGCCATTCTCAAAGTGTGTTCCGCGGAACCCTAGGGCTAAAATACTGCAAAAAATAACTACCAAAGGGAGATTATAAGGTTACATCTAAATATTCCAACTAAATATTACATTGCAATATGATTATTCATAAATACATATAAATCAGTTTTTATAATTATATTAAGGCTTTTTCCTTCGCCAAAAAAGTTTGAGAACCGCTGCTATATATAATAAAAGAACCACCTATAATAGTGAAATTATATTTTAATAAGTAGGTATATATAGTGAAAAAATGTAAAGTGAATATTCAATATAAGTTATGTAGGGCTTGTAGTCAGAGGCCATGTTATTGCGCAAGAACCCGAGAATAATTTCACTTAAAAGCGATGATTACTCGACACAAAGTCATATTATTGCTGTCTTTATACCATCAATACATTACAGTTATGACCCCTATACTACAAAACAAAAACCCGGTTTTCAGCTTATGCAATGGCAGCCTTAAATAATGTTATTACGTTTCGACCACGAATACAGGGTGTAGAAAGTGGTTTTGTAATTTTAATTGTATAGCTGCTCCGACACGGGAACCTCGTCTCAGACATAAAAAAAGCACATGTGTTTTGTAATTAGAGGCAACGTAAAAGTTGTCGATCGCCCATAACTTGTTGTTTACGAGCGTGATAAGTGTGCGTTCATTATCGAGTTGTATGATTAGTGTGCGTATTGATTAGCCAATTAGCGTATTTCGAGTGGCCGTGGTGTGTGCGAGTTGACGAAATTCAAACGCACGAGACAAAGGAACAAGGCGATAGCTTGTTAAAGAAATATATATATTTATGTTCTTTCAACATTAAATGTCTAGTTATATTATTTATTTTTCTCTATAAATTTATTACGAAATTAAAACATAAATACACATTTACAACTAGCTGTTATTGTCAATATATGAGACAGCTATTTCAAAATCAAACACGTAAAATTTCATGCGAAAATTGCTGAAATCCTTTCGTAATTCAATGTTTATTTTGTTAATCCGAACTGTACAATTAGCGCGTACAAAAACAATGTCTGGCAAATATATCGAAACTCCCATTTCATATATTATCGGAGTTGTAAATCTAAAGAGCCAACATTATGTCATTTTAAGCTTTCTACTGTGACGCATACGTCCTTGCACCCACGTGCTCCTTTTATAGCAAGCCTAAATATCTGCTTAATACTACACACTAATACGATAAATGATTTAGATCGCCTGAGTTTTAAGCTGCGAAGCCATTTACGGACATTGGGAATGTTTTAAGTTAATTTATTAATAGAATAAAAAGAAATACAGTAGAACTTCGATAAGATAAAGATCAAGGGAAACGCTAAATAGTTTGAGTTATTGAAGTTTTTACTTATTGAGAGTTTAAGCTAAGAAGTTTTTATTAGTTTATATTTTTACTTACAGAGGTCCGTTTAGGAATTATAGTGACAGACGGGCTAGGTTAAATGCAAATGAAACTTCGGAATGTTATTATATTATGTACATACGTTCTTTATTTTAGGTTTAAAGGTACATTTATTCTTCTATATCAATGACTGAGGTACGATGCCCAAATTATTCGTTTAAGTTATAGAGGATTCGTATGTTAAGTAAAAGAGGTTTTGGACTCCGAGGGGAAGGGAACACAAAATTTTATGAATTTATAGAGGCTATTACGTCATCGAGGTTCTACTGTATTTGAAACAAAAAAATCATATTGATATACAGTCGAACCGATTTATTCGAGAACTGGATTAGTGAGAAACTTCTATAAGCGAGAATAATGGTCACTTTTAACACCAAATACATCTATAAGTGATAGTGAGAAACCTATGTTAGAGTCATTTCAGGCATCCATTACATATCTAGACTTCTATTAGTGATAGTTTCTTATTCTAGACCTCTGTAAGCGAGAATATCTACTATAATATTCGACTTGTTTTATTTACCTCCGTAAGTGAGATATTGTATTAGTGAGAAACCTCTATGAGCGAGGATAACTCCCTAGAGTTCTGGCTTATCCAGGTTCGACTGTAACATATAAATATTTATTACGTAGCAGCTTTATTCGAAATGGTATTAAAAGCGTTTAGTTTTGTGTTACACCTAGGTCGGTGTGGTTCTCACCTTGAGTCTCTGCGTGTGTGGGAGGAAATTTGGTATTACATTGTAATCCATTAAAGGAATAGGCGCCGTCTAACTCTTCGTGTTACCTTGCAACTTTCTTTACATCTACATTAAGATGACATAAATCGTCCTCATTTGTTTTTTGTTTACAATTCCATTTTATACATTCTATTGTTAATATTATAAATGTGAATGTGAGCTTGTTTGTTACGTTTTCACGCAACAACTACTTAACCGATCTACTACCGGTACTAGAAGTAACGTAGGATACTTTTTATTTTTAAAAAATTGATTTATAGTATAGTTTCCAACTGACTATAGTTTCAGCTATGTGGAATCATATTGATTCATTTCTATTGAAATGATCTCTGATACTTATTTAATGACTTAAATGCGAGCGAAGCTAGTATCCTATAAAGATACAATAATGCATATCAATGTAACTGTAACACTTCATCACAAAATGTATGAGAATTTTATTATAATTATTTATGTATATATATAATGAAACAGTCTATAATAATATATAAATATATAGCAGTCATGTACAAATATGATAAATATAAATAAAATAGATTTTGTAATAAGTAATAATATGAATATGATTGTCACATTATTGTATTACTGAATGCTTATAAAAGCATCAAGGGAATTGACATTGGAAGGTTCAAAGGACACGGCCGATTTAACCATAAAAGGCATTAATTGATAATCCCAATGTTGCTTATAATAAATCAAAGATATAAAGATGCCTTATTAGTTGTATTGCGTAACGACTTTTTTACCTAAGCTGACATTGTTGACACGGTCTGACCTTCGACAATCGTGGTTAACCAGCTATGGGCAAATATTGAAAAGTTTGTTCAATATTGTAAATAAGCTCAAGTGTAAACGTCTTCAATTTTCGATATTTGATGATTAGTGAATTGTAGTTTTTAAATATTCGTAATTAATAAATATGTTGACTGACAATCGAGGATCACTTCTTTAGTTTTATAAAAACAAATGAATGATACGAAACTGAGAAAAATGTTAATCGTTTCTTTTGTTTCAGAACTATGAAGCCACTGCTTGGGGCGGTAGTGGCGGTATGCCTATTATCATTATCCAGAGCATTACCTGAAAACATTGAAGATGTCAAATCATTACCACAAGACAAAGAACCCATTCTCGAAGCAGAAGACTCAGAACCTCAAGCCAGAGCAGAAAGGTGCACAACATGTGGTTCGGGAGGTCTCAAACTTGGATTCAAATCTCCTAATGAAGTATTAGCTGCTATCCAAGCCATACCTGGGGCTGAAGTGCACACTCAATCTACTTTTGAAGGTTGTTCATCAGAAAAAGGCTGTGCCGGTATTAAAGTTAAAGACGGCAGGGTCATCGAAAGATTTGGCAACGTAGACTCTTTCAATGCTGCAGCTGCTGCTGATTCTGGTAACGAATTTTCATTCCACGCTGCAGGAAGTAATTGGAACAATGTATTCGAAGGGGGTATTCCGAAAGACGGACCGTTTTGGTGGATGAATGAAAACTCACCTTTCAAAGCAGGCGCAAACGGTGGAAGCTACGAGAAATTCAGTAAAAGTTCCTCCAGCTCTTTTACAAGCGGTGGTGGCAGTACAACAGGAGTTGGAAATGGAGGAGGTGCTTTCTCAGGATCTCTTGACTTGACTGGAAACCCGTTCTTGAATGGAGAATTCTCAAAAACGGGATTCGCCGGAGGTGCAAGTCAAGGCGCTGCTGCATCGTTCAGTGGATCTGAAAGTGCAGGTGGCCCATTCCTTAATAAGCCTACAGGAGCTGGTGGTAACTTCCAAAGCACGTCATATGAATCTTCGTCGTTCAGTAGCTCTACAAAAGGACAAAATGGCGATGTTGATATTTCTAAAAATCCATTCTTAAATGGAGCCTTCAATAATAAATTTGGTCAAGGCTCTTCTTTCCAAGCCAATGCCCAAGGATCTGCATTTTCACAAGGACAAGGACAATCAGGCTCTGTTAATAAATTCTCTGGCGGCTCAGCCCAATCTGGATACACCGGATCCTCTCCAAGCCCATTCATGGCATATAACGGCGGGTCCAATGTCAACTCTATCCAAAACTCTCAAAAGGCTTTTGGCAGTGAATACGATTACGAACAACAGTCTCAACAGAACATTGACGAAGCGTTCAAAGGAACTGGAAACGTACATGGACACGAGCATTCTGGTGGTGAACTGCAGCAGACGTGTGCTGGTCAGGGCTACGTGTGCGTGCATAAGGCACAGTGTAACAATGGCGTAGTCAACACCAATGGGGCTGGCATTCTTCAAGCGAAAACTAAGGTAAGGGTTTTACATAACTATGTAGTTACGTTCTCTCTAAAGAGATTGCATTCTTTTGTTTTTATAATGGCCATTACTTATTAATTTAAATATTTATAGACGGAAACGTATAGACATGACATTTTACTGATAGTTCAAGGGTAATTAATATACGAAATAAAAGCCGACACACACTCGCATCGCATCACATAATTTCTGTCAATTCAAACATATTTTCTGTTATTTATGCCGACAAAGTAATCATTTAACTTGTCGAACGTCCCGAGGCATGTTTTTAAGTAATTATTAGACACAAAAAGCTGCTAAATGCTGACAAATTATCAACGTGACTACCTAATAACATTATCTAGGACGTCCTAACAATAAAGTTTATACATAAATTTTACAAACTTTGGATAGATAAAGAGATTATTGACTTGGAATTAAAATGAAAACGAATTGCTAAAGATAACCTCGGATCTATGGTGGCAATAGTTAGCGCAAATAAAATACGTAATAAAATGGCATCTGACCTTTCTATGTTTACGATAATGTATACCTACTTGTATTTAGAAAAAAGCGTATACACATTAAGTTCACAATGAACGACCTTTGGTAAGTATTTATTGTAAAGGTCAATAAAATAATGTTTGACCAACAACTATTAAACTTGCCAATACTTATTATTTCATGTATTTCCCACTAACATGTTAAGCAACTTTTAAACAAAATAAAATAAAAGAACAAGCTCTTATTGTATTGATTCCGTAAAGAAATTGCTAATATTTATGATAACTATCTTATTACAAAAGGGATCACAAAAAAATCTCGACCTTTATGAATAATTTAAAAAATGTTTTATAGTTTTTTTTAGTTAAATAAAAATGCTTTAAATGTCAAGGTGGGAATTTATTAAAATAATACATGATAATGTTTGATACATATTTTGAATTTGATGGTCAATGATATCATTGTAGATGTCAAGTAAAAACAATCAAGTTTAGCTGTATACAGTATATAACAGTACTATAATATCCTTTAAAAAACAGCACACAAAAAGGATTTTTTTAAAACCAATTTTAATAAACATTTAATTCAATTAAATAGAGGAATTGTTACTTGTACTTACGAAACCTGTACGTAAATTAATATACAAAGCAAATGAGATATAATAGTTCCCACCTATAATATACTGAATCAAACCTAATAGTTTGCCAACAATGTTCCTAGTAGCTTTCCTAATAAATTTACATGAAATTGCGAAGTTAAGATCAAAAACATGTACTTCCCTTGTATATATTTAGTCATGATTTCCGTTCGAATTATTCGAACACTGAGTCGAAGAAGAGGGCAAGGGAGGAAGGGAGGCTTTTGCTCAGAAGTAGAAAATAATTTAATTACAAAATTATTTTTCATGTAATATATATATACTAGCTGTTGCCAGCGACTTCGTTCGCGTAGTAATGAAAATATAAAGTACTATGAAGTTTAAATTTTAACAAGAAAAAGTAGTTATTGTGACATAACTGTAATAGTTAGACATATGGTGTTGCTGACTTTGTTGTAGATATTGATGTCCTCTATAAAACTGTAGTACATCACTTTGCTCTATTGTCAATAATTTAACAATAATTGGGTATGTACATAAATAGGGTATATATACCGTGTCCTCAAGCCGGTATAGTGAAGACTACTATTAAATGCAATTCTATAACCCATTATCTACATCCTTCCTCAAAATCAGGTCGATATATTATATATAATATTATATTTAAAAAATGTAGACCTCATTTCTAAATGATATCAGAATTAAAAACAAAAGGTTTATTCTTCTTAATTTAGACATTTATAAAATTAATTTCTATAACAGCGTTTTATCATTAACGGGCATAATCCTTCCCTCAACGTATCTCTTATTTTGACCGGCCCTCCATGATGTGTATTGATTTATGGGTGTTACTAAGAGGGCCGGTTTCTCCCTGTCCCGTTGCCTAGGTTTCCCATTATACATCTACCTAGCCACACCTAACGACCGGTCTGTAACTTCGCAAAATATCAACTCGCATTTTTTAAAATTCGAAATGCTTTTGTTTTAAAATAATATAACATTTTAATTACTTCATCATCAGTTAAATAAATAGCAAAAAAAGCGAAAGTCAATAAAGACTGTACATGCCAAAATGTCAAGTTTTTTGTTCATTCAGCAGATTCGTGGCTTACTCGATTTATTGTGAAACATTTCGTCCCGACTTGCGACAATTCCAACAAAATTACTCTCTGATTGACAGTTGAAGGAGCTTTGATTAGTTTCGTTAAACAATCGTTTTTAAATGTGGCCTTATTTACAAGGCGTGCTCATTAGTCATCTTTGTAAACGAATAAATAAATGCTGACCCACATTTATTCTCAGAAAGACGAGGGATTATATTCATACCTTAAATCAGCGTAGAGTATTTTAATCTGTCATTATTAGCACTGCAATTTATGCGACCTAGATCTTTATAAAACATCTGACAGTCTGTGCCAATAGGTTAGCTTTGGGCTATAGCTTAGGTCATCAGCACTTAGCTAACTTCTGTAAACTAGGCATTTCTGTAAAGACGACTCACGCACGTATCGACAGCAATGCAAATTCTAATATGACTACTACAAAATTTAAAAAAAGAATCTGTACAAGTTTGCTTTGGAGCGATTTTCCTTGGCGCTCAAAAATCTCGCTAAATCTTATCTACACATGTATTTTGAGTCTATTAACAAAACATTTAACCGTAAACCGCATAAATAAACATAATTTTGTGTAGTCGCATATTTGCTGACGGTATCCGCGGTGAAATCTTGATGTCCTTTGCCTAAGGTAAACATAGTAACTTGTATATTTGATATACGTACTGACTTTACAAACATATATATATATATATTATGCAAGAATGTTAGTAGTCCATCGTGTAAATACGCGGTACGTATCTCTGCTAATTATAATATCCAAATTATGTAGTAGTACAAAGTAGCTTTCAATACAACTGACGATACTGTGGAAATAATCACGCTATGGAATAAATTGTCTTATTAGAATTTAAAGGTAGCATTCCGTTATAAACTGTGAGTGTGTACAATAATTTATTTTACAACTATTGATACCCTAGGTATTACTATTAGGAACAAAATAAAATTTATAATAATTAATTTAAAGGATCAATTTAATTCGACGTTTCGAGTCTTGCATAGATTGTAAGCTTGCCGCGACCAAGATGGCTACAGGTGACTGCAGACGTTACTTAAAGAAAATTAATTCAGTAAGCCTTTTTAACTCAAATTTGATGCCTACCTAATTTGAGTATACTCGAGTATGCGGTTGTTAATCTTGTTAGAGCATACTATTGCAGGTTTTAGATAATTTTTAATTATTAATTTTTTAAATAAATTCGTTCCTATAATATATACTGTAATATTTAATGTAGGTATATATTTTTCAGTGTTATTATTTGCAACACCTGTGTATTGTGTATTAACATGTTTATTTATTAGTTAATTAGTACAAATTAAAAATAAATAAAAACCGGAAATCGAAAAAATCTCATAAACATGCAGGTATCACAGTTCCGGTTCACATGTTATTACAGCGTTATGTAAATAATCTACTTTAAGGAAAAAAGAATTCTAGATTAAAAAAAACACACACATACAATTTAATAACAATGAACAATGGCATGAAATAATTATTTCTCACGTTAAAAAAAACTAATTAAAAATAATACCACGAATACAATGTTTACTGAGGCATTGGTTCTTTATTATAACTATTTAAAAATTAAGACCAAAGCGTAAGACCAAAACTCGATATGGAAATTCAAAAGTGCATAATACCTTTCACTGTAACAGTCTTTACATATTACAGTAATGCCCCGCTTTACGCGAGGGATACGTTTCGGAAAAAACTGAAATTCCCGCGACCATAGACAAGTTGATGACTACATTATGTTTATACGCACTCTTTCGCGTAATGTGGAGCAATTGAGCGCGAAATTTGTATTTCGCGTTATAGTGAAACCGCACATAACGGGGTCGCGTATAGCGGGGTATTACTGTAATGTCAAATACCTCAGATCTCTAATGAAGACTATTCAAGTCAATCAATTGTCTAATAAAAGATTATAAAATTCTAATTGTCACGTCAAATAAACACCTTCAAATTCAAATCCTAACCATGTTCATTGTAAATTTCTACCCCTATATGTATAGACTAGCTTTAACCCGCGGCTTCGCTCGCATTTAAATCATTAATTATCAGAGATCACTTCAATAGAAATGAATCAATATGATAAAATTATATAAAAATGACAGACGGAAATAAAAATAAATATAGAAAAATTCCAAAAGTTCCAAAATGTACAAAGTTTCATGATGATCGGTTAAGTAGTAGTTGTGTGAAAACGTAACAAACAAACTCATATTCACATTTATAATATTAAGTAGTGATAGGAAAATTGCTTCAATTTTCATTTGTTTTTTTTTTTGACACGTTTTTTTTAACTATAGTCAAACTCTCCTTTAAGTTAGTATTAGGTTATTTATTTTACCAGATTTATGTACAATAAAGAATTCATTTTTAAAATGTTAGGGGTTAACTACACCTTCCTAATATAAAGCTGCATAATTGAGTTCCATCGTTAATTATTTCACTCCCACTTCATTCGCATACAAGGCGCGACATGTTTTTATACACAAAAATAGTTTTTAAATCGTCTCGTCTGAGTCATTTAATTTATATTTTTATATTCCTTTTATCACTGTACACAACAGGTGCGGTCCTACATCAAAGAATTACATTAATTATAAATCACCTAATATGCATACTGTTTATTATATTATTCTAAGTTGAAGATACAGGTTGTACTGACTTGAGGAGTAGAGTTTTTTTTTCTTTTGCTGCAACTATTATATTTTCAATAAATACATTTACGGTTAGATTTAATTCCCGGTGAAAACAATCGATATTTCGAAATCAATTCCTCTTATATTTTATGAAATTTATGCCCTTTTTTCTCACATAAGAATAATCTGATTAATCGTCATGTGAACCTAAACTAATTTTCACATTTAATATGCAAAAAGGGCTTAGTAGATTTCTCTTAACAAGTTCTCACAATTATACAAATTACTGATTAATTGTACTAGGAAATAATATGAATTATGATTCATTTAAAAAATTCTTTAATCAATGGAATTAAATTGATATAGATACAAACTTATTAGCAGACTTTTTATTGTTTTTTTTATTTCAATTTTAAAATAAAATAAAACAAGCTGTACACTTTAAAATTATATTTAAAAAAAAAATAGTGAGTTATTTACAGTCGTAATAAAGTATTATACTAGAGAAGTTACTAGGAACAAATACTTAATATATTAAGATTGGTCCAGTGGACCAATGTTTCAAAATATAAATTATGATATGTTTATAAATATACAATGCTAAATGCAATGTAATTTTTTTTAAATATTAATCAATTTTTTTTATTAATACAATTTTCTTCGTTATAATACGTGTATTACTGTCCGCGTGAAAAACTATTAAAATATTAAACTCGAAAATAATTTCAATTATTATATACTCATATTAGGTACCTTAAAAAATCTTCATAGTAAAAAATGTTAGTGTTACGAAACCATTACCGGAGACTGTAATGATTAACAATTTATTATTCTGTCATCGAAAGTGTAAAAGTCGCCGATAGCAAAACGCGTACATAAAAATGTTTTGTCTTATTTACACCTCAAAGGTTAAAGATTAACATTATAAATCAAAACGTATTATTATATTGATATCATAGACTCTATAAACTATAAATATTGAGTCACTCGATTTTACAATACTTTTTATGGTAAAGTTGTATTGGCGTATTAATCAACAATCTAGCATAGAATGAATCGCCAAACGAATATGTAGATAAACATAACGTTAATTAACATTCAATTTCAAAAAGTTCATTGTCAATAAACTGCAGTAAGCAGGTACCAATGAACATATTAATTATTATTTTTTAAATTAATTTATTAAATACATTATAAAACACCTTTTCGTTACGTGAAGGTTATTTTTTTATTGATAAGCTATTAGATGTTTTAATACTGCATTATTTGGTTATAACTTTATATTTAGTAGCCAGCCACCTTGACCGATTGCAGTTTTAAATAATTCTAAGAATATTTTTTAAAATCATTATCGATGAATAAATAATTAGGTAAGTCTTTCGATTAATTTCAATTAATAATCATTTATGAATGACTCTATTTGGCTCGACTATAAAACTAAAATTTAAATGCGAAAAATGATGTATCTAAAAATAATTACGAACATTACAACATTCTTTACAGCAGCGGTTCTCAAACTTTTTTGGCGAAGGAAAAAGCCTTAATACAATTATAAAAAACTGATTTATATGTATTTATGATAATCATATTGCAATGTAATATTACGTAATATTTAGATGTAACCTTATAATCTCCCTTTGGTAGGTATTTTTTGCAGTATTTTAGCCCTAGGGTTCCGCACACTTTGAGAATGGCTGCTTTACAGTACAAAAGTAATGATTTAACATCACATTTTATTACAGCTGTGATTAGATGTTTAATTGTCATTTAAATAACATTGTACAGAGATTAATAAATACCATATTCTGTTGACAATTTTATGTCCTCATTGGATGAATAGGATAAATGTTATTTGATATCATCGTTTTGCAAGATTCACTAAGACTCTATAGTGCACATAATCCCTTAAATGTCAAACAACAATGTCTTGCTTTATAATATGCGTAAATATAAATATATAACCGGGATCTTTGCATAAAATATCTATATCAATACATAGCAACATCCTTTATCAACTATAGCAGGATTCCAACGTCAACTCAATTGATCTGTAACATCACAACAAAATAGACTTTATCAATTTCAATATGTACACTTGTGTTCAAAAGTGTTTTTGAAGTAATTACGCTTAATTGGATTAGTGATAATTGCAAAATCTCCAAGCTATCAAAATTCAGTTTAGTTACGAAATTAACATGTTCTTTGATATTACGTAGGAAATGTATATATAAAATGTTATTCATTACTGCATATATAGCAATATATCAGACAAATGAAGGCTATGAAAGCAATATTTTAAATGAACGATATTCGCTTTTCTCGCCAACTGTATGTACCTCACAATGAATAATGGCCACTTGTACCCACTGACCTATATGTAACTTATGTTAAACATAAAGGCTATAAATAATCCTTTCAAATATAGATCTACTTGTATTAAAGACAAAGATCAGATTTATTTGTGTTATTTCGCTCTTACGTTTTTTGACATGATCTGTAAAGAGTTTGTGTAATCATTGTGATGTGTGGCTTTCGGTATTAAAAATGACTTGCAATGGACATTATTGATTGTTTGACCTCTATGCCTGTACGCTGTATTTACATGTGTCATAATGTTTTAACTTACAATGAGATGCTGATGACCTTGTTTAGACACTTAAAGAAGCGTTTAGATTTGTAAGTGTAGCTGATTACATTTTCATTTTGTAATTTTAGAATTCACTTTTAAGTCACATGTATTACGTTATATGTTTTACCTCAAAATAGTAACTTTCGCTTTAAATGTTTAACCTCACGATAATTTGTATTCGAACTGAATATTTACTTTGGCATTATGTCACCTTAATACTAAACTCGAGACTAAATGACATTATTATCTGTAGTTTAGATGTAAGGGAAATGTAATTTAGAATGGTGTAAATACCAAATTCAATTATTTATTCCTATCTTTTCTTCCAGAAACAATACTGTAACACTAGAAACGAAATTTGCTGTCGCATCGAAATTGGAAACATACCCGGTGCTAGAGGTGTACAAGGTTCTCTTGGTATTGGATCAGCCACAGCATCCGGTTCTGGATCACAGGAGTCTGGAATTTTTGCTATCAATTCAGGATCAAACACCTTCGGTTCCAGTTCAACGACTGGTTCAAGCAGTTCTAATAGTTTCGGTGCTAGGGGAAGTGGCGCAAATGCTTTCGGATCAGCGTCCAGTGGTTCAAATGGCTTTGGTGCTACTGGATCTAATGGATTCCAATCTGGTAGCAGCTCTCAAGGGTCTTTTGCTTCTACTACCAATCTTAGAGGCACGTCCCTAGAAAGCGGTAGCGCTAGTAATCAAGGAACAAACTTTGGAGCGACTAATTCCTTTGGACAAGGAAGTAATAGAGGTGGAGTCTCTTCTTTCGAATCGAAAGGAGGATTTGGAAGCAATGGATTCACTAGCAGTGGAAGTTTCGGGACTGGCAGCAACTCAAACACTTTTAATGGCGGTGCTAGCTTCGGTTCCACTACAGCTCCAGGAGGTTTTAGTTCATCCTCGCGTTTCGATACTAACGAATTCGCAATAAAAGGAACTAAAAATACACAAACCAACTTCATCGAAACCGATTCATTCTCTGCTGGAAGTGAAATAGAGGGATCATACAGACCTGGAGCCAGCGGCAGTGGATTAAAACCTGGTATTCCTTATCTACCACCTGTTGCCTCAAATACTGTAACATCAACTGTTTTACCACCGACCCCGGCTTATATTCCACCACCAACGCCCTCTAGACCAGTTTATACAGCAAAGCCCACATATCTTCCTCCATCGACAGCTGCTCCAGGTTACTTGCCTCCTGTGGGAGAGCAGTCAATCCACACTGAAACTAGATTACCAAAGCCTTCATATCAAGAGCCTTCTTACCAAGAAGGATCGCTATTGCTGGACCAGAATAGAAACCCCAACAGGCCAAGACAACCAATCCAACCAGCTCCCAGTAAGTGATAGTAATCCTAATTAGTTTATTTTTAATTCTTATTTGAACCTAATGAAACATTTTTCTCATAGGTGAAATCCCTGCTGGATGTGCTGCTGCTCTCAAATGCACCCCCGTCGAGTACTGTACTGCAGAAGGTGTCATCTCCAATACCACCGTAATTTTAACCAAAGATCAAGAAGCCTACAGAGTCCCACTTACTGTAAGTACATACATATTTACAGTACATCTAAATATTTATAAATAAACACAACACGTCAGAATTTTAACTAATTAAAAGAAATAAATATTGATATCTGATCATAAGATAAGATAAAATCAACGATGACCTAACTTATAATAGTCATCAAACCCGGAACAAACAAAAATTAAATATTCACAAAAATATTTAAACTTTATAGATTTTTGCTAAAACATTCTACAATAATATGTTATTAACAGGACTGCAAAGACTTGGAAACTGGAAACATAGGCAAATGTTGCAGAGACCCCTTATATACTGATCCCTGGCCAACAAATCAACTAGGGAAGTGGGTCCCCGGAGTCTTTGGTGGTAATGACGGCAAATACACTCCTGATAACCGTGGTAGCTTCAACAACCCTCGTCCTTCAGTAGTAACAGGAAGACCACACACCACAGGATCCACCATACTGAACGACTTTAGATCCCCGCAACCGAGTGTAACACCAGCCCCCTATCCTGGAGCTGGAATCACTCAGGGATTCGGACAGAAAGGACAATTTGAAGTACGCGGACAAGGTCAATATGGTCAAGTAGGAGTAGGTCAATATAGCCAAGGTCAAACCATAACCCAAACTCAAAGGGAACAAGCCAGCGCAGGTCAAGGACAAAGGGGACAGGGTCAATATGTGCAACAAGGTCAAGGTTCATACCTAGCAGGAGGTCAAGGACAATATTCACAAAGTGGACAAGGACAGTATCAAGTTGGAGGACGAGGACAAGTGGAAATTCAGGAGCAGGATTCACAAAGCCAGTACACACAGATTAGTGGTCAAACAGGCCAACGTGGTGTGGGGCAATCTGTCATTCAAGGACAAGGCCAAAGTGTTTCCCAAGGTTTCGGAACTGGCATTCGGCAGGGAGGCGGCGTCGCTATCAACCAAGGAGCTGGCTTCGGAATCGAACAGGACAGCAGCGAATCGAGTCTGTACCGTTTCTTTTTGCAACAATACAGCGCAGGCGGCCAATGCGGTATACTAAATGTAAGCATTCACAACACTTTTATCAATTACTTTACAAAGAATACAATGTGTAAAACACATTTTTAAATAACGAACGTGTCATCTCAACTTAACCTCTATTTATAATAACCAATAGTGATGTGGCTTGGTCGATAACTCGATACCTAATTATTTTTATGCTGTTATGATTTTCTTAAAACAACACACGTTTTATTATATTAATTTACCTCAAGTATTAAAATACCTTACTATTGTCACGTGTTTTTAATGATAACTCGTAATTCGCACCAATTATCTCATAGAATTGATTGTTAATTGTTTAATTAGCTTAATCAATGGGGTTAAAAAAACTACTACGTCATTTCATGTTAAGTTTTATAAGAATATTTTTCTATTTATCGATACTTTACTAGTCACATCACTATAAATATGGCTATTAAATACTATTATGAAATTTATACAGGTTTCTAAAGACAACATACCAGTTAATTCGTTTTAGATAATTAATACACCTTTATGTTTTGAAATTAATGTAAAATTACTAAAAAAATAACTTACTTTGAATTATTATTTTGTTTTTCGTAATAAATAAATGAATTTGAAGTAGTACGAATTATAGGACTATAGGCATAAGTGCCCTTTACGTAAATTAGTGTATTATTATACGAATAGAAGCTGAGCAATAAAAACTAAAATTATAAAGTTTATAAGAATATCGAGCTGAGCATTTAAGCCTCCAGCTGAGCGTTAAATAACATGCGACAAGAAATTATAACCTATTGTTACCCAATAAAGTGAGTTATTCTTTTACAGGGTCAAAAGCCATATGGCAACAGAAATGAACTTGAAGTAGATTTCGCTGAGATCCCATGGCAAGCCATGGTTCTTCTGCAGACGAACAGGAGTCTTCTTTGTGGTGGTGTTATCACTAGACCCGATGTTGTAGTCACTTCCGCTGCATGCGTTGACGGGTAAGAAATTGCTGATTAGGCTTCCTTTTTTAAATTGATAAAATGACTTATACTTTAAAGACAAAAGCGATTTTTTAATTAACATATATGCGAAATAAAAATTGGCGAAATAATTTTACAACGCAATTAAAATTTTTTTTTTTGCTTGCTGGCAATGTGAAAGAGTTAACGTCACAAATTGACATGATTGTGTTTTGTTTAGACTCGAAGCCAAGAATGTGCTAATCAAGGGCGGTGAATGGAAACTCGGAATCGACGAGGAGCCTCTGCCATTCCAGATCGTCCAAGTGAAACACATCTTACGACACCCAGAATATCAACGTGGAAGTCTCCACAATGACGTAGCGATCTTAGTCCTTACTGAGAACCTGAGATGGGCGAAGAATATCTATCCTATCTGTCTTCCAGAAGCTCAAGAGACTTTAGATGCCTATTACAACGGAGCTGGTGAATGCATTGTCACTGGTTGGGGAAAACAAGTACTGCAAGGTAAGTGATATCCAATATAACTTTATTTCTTCTACTAAATAATATGAACTAGTATTTCATCATAAGAAACTTAATTTGGTATTTGTAAACGTTATTAATGGCCGTAGAGTTTTCTTGTTTTTAAAAATATATCTTTAAAACGTATCATATTAGTATAATATTATTCAGCTATGCGTTTATGTTGCAATCGTGAAACTATATGAGCACCTTAAAGTTACATAAGGTTATTTATAATGTCAGTCGATGATCTGTGACCAATAAAATGATCCATAAAAGTGACCAATTTGTTTAAAAAAACACGCCTTTTATATTTATTTGCATCTGTTAATCATGAAACGAAATGAAACCAGTCCAAAGAAAAAAGTATTATTTAATTAAATAACGTGATAGTCCGTCATAATCGTTAAATAGGTTAGTAGTAAATTGGAGAAATCACTATAAATGCTATCTTTAATAAATAAAACAAAAGATATGAATATAAAAAAAAACTCATACAGCCAATATCATAATTTCTTTAAGGAATTTCTGAACGCAATGGAAAGTGATGTCTCGACCAATGAGTAGTAGGTCATTGCCAAAGTTGCATAAAATGTACAGACAACATAACAATCGTCTGTTAATTTATTAGCACGTTCGATTAATAAGTAAATATATATGTTTGTATATGTTATTCAAATATCAAGCATTAATTAATGCTATAAAATATTAAATGTAAAAAGTAAATAACTTCAAAGGATGAATCTTCGGCCGTCGTTATTATAAGCGTTCGTCCTGCATCAGTGATTTGATAACATCGGAAAATCGTACGATGATCTTGAATTAAGAAGGCTGCGAATCATTTTCGCGGTCACACCTATTTTTATATGCTTAGCTGTTCTGTACAATGCGGACCTCTTTATGCATTTGAGGTGTGTTCATAGTAACAGATAAACATTCAAACAAGTTTAAGTTAAATTATGTTTACATGGAATTTATTAGCTCGCTATTTTGTGTATACGTTCAATTATTACTATTAAAAACTAACCAATTTTTTTTAAATCAAAAACGTAAATTTAACACTCATAAAATTATTATTATTATTTTTTATATATTATATAAATATTCTTAAATCTGTTATTTTGCTGTCGAGTCGATTTTATTTCTTATTTTTATAGTTTTAATAGTTATGCTGACCTTACAAAACGGATGCTGAAACCGGTATGACGTCTTCGGAACGGTCATTTTATGTTATCGAGAAATTGTATAACATAATAATGAACGTTTAAATGTTTTATATACAAACATATGTATAGCTAGGCATTACCATATGCACTTTTACGCACAACGCAATATTATTACGCCAAATCCTTCGTTAAATACAAATTGTTAAAGACGTTTATTCTGTGTATAATAAAACGACAGCGGCTGTTTCATATTTACATCGATGTTGCAAGGGGTGAGAGTTATAATATTGAGTTAGGTCAGAGACACCGAGACAACTTGAAGACAATAAGGAAGCTTTCAATTTTAGTATTAATAACTAATTTAATATATATCTTTTCACGTATAATTCTATAGCAAAGTTAATTAAAAATACTAAATGGCGCACTAATTAGTTGCATTAAAAACAATGAAACTGTGGCGGTCGATTTTACAAGCCAAAAATACTTATTTAAGAAGATTTGAGGTTTTGACGTTTAGTCTGTCAGTATCATCTTTCTTGTTTTCTTCTGTTCTTTTGATTGCCACAATGCATTGTGATAATTATATTTTTAATCAATTTTATCAGCAATATTATTTCACACAAGTATCTCCAAAATACTTGTACACTAACCTAACATGCACTGTATACTGTTTCTATATTTTTTGTTTGAAAGACCGAAACCTAAACAATTGAAAGAGATTGATAATAGAAAATTTAGAACAAAAGAATAAACGTTGGCTTCTAAATTAAGGAGAATCTGTCTCTATGAGAGCGGTAACAAACACATACATTTAATTTTAATTCTATATACATAAAAACAGTACAGCTTTTAACGACTAGAAAAAGAATTCACATAGTACAATATATTGCAACAGTATAAATAGCCTATTATTAATATTTTTTAAATTTATAACAGTTTTAAAATGTCCTGAAGTTTAACATAAAACATGGATATATTAGTGTATACTGCGGAGACAATCGAAAAAACGTGCACGATATGTGTCAGAGCGTATTTCTGTTTCGCGTTAGTAGTATGTCCATGGGTTTTTATAAGTAGAGGCTTTTCGTTAATTTAAAAAATAGTAAAATAGACGCGACATAGTAATTGATTCTGCTAATGATTTTTATCATAATATTTATTGCATGATGGTAAAATGGTATCCACAGTATAATGAGAGAGGCTTTTGTTTTATGCAAAATGAATTTGCTAATTCATAATTTATTTGACACGATAACATAAAACACCGTAACTATTATAAAGTGATAATCTTTAATCTAATCAAAACATACTTATTCTAAACATTTAGTAAATTTATCGTATAATTCAAATAACTTGTCATACTTTATATTAAATAAAACCGGTTGAGATATCTGTTGTAAGTAAAATTGCAACCACTTGACCTATGCCATCATTGCTTCATGCATTAATGAAAGATTCTTTATCGTTCAAGATAAATACTTTAAAAGGTAGCCAAACATTATTCAATAATTTTATAAACCGTCTTTACTTCGATACAATGTATCACATACCTACATATTTTGTAACACGATGTTAAATTTTACCACTAAAGTTGAGCAACTTTTTATGTTACTTCCCCAAAGCAACACTTAAGATATTTTCTCATACTTAGACGGAAATATGTGAAGTAGCAACACTTTCTTTTATTATTACAATTAATTAAATGCATATATCGTGGTATATAGTCATTTATAAAATCATAAAACAAACGAAATTACAAAAAAAACTATGAGTTCTTAAATTAATCAGACTTGTAGAACATTGTCCAATAATGAATAATAAATAAATTAAAGGATGGAAAACCAATGTCACCTCTTTCATCGCATCATACAAAGGGGAGTACACACAGCCACATACCAGGGGGGCTACTCAGACGCACTTCGGACGAAAATACGGACGTTTCCTACTTACGTAATCATTCACGAAATTACGGATTTGACAGTGCCGTCACGACGGATAGACCACACAATGTTTATTTTACGGATATTTGACAGAAATTTTTACGGGCTTATATGTCAAAATTCACGTAAGCTACAGAGGTGACCGGTCGTATACGAAACTTCGGATATGCCTGAGTAGCCTCATGGTTTCGTACTCTGATTCAATAGTATATGACATCCTTTGGGCTCAGCACGAACACATACATAACTAAAAAAATATTCTACGTTAACTTTATTACATCTACGTCTAGTAAATATGATATAAACATGCTTTACTTGTGATACCTACCCTCATATAATGTTGATGAGGGAGTCTGACGTAATCGTAACTCTCCTTAGAGTTGGAACAAAGTTACGCATGAGTTTTGATGTAAATAAAGCGTAGTTTCTAGTATAAAATGAGAGTTAGTAGTACTTACTACTACGGGTAAGCACTCGAAACTAAAACTTGTCTACGCCCATGTTTACTACCATATATTGAGTTATAAATAAGTACAGCTAATAATATTTACATCGTTGTTACAGCTCATCTCGCTGGCAGCATCATGCACAGTTTGAACGTTAGCCTCATCAACCCCGGAGAATGTCAGGCTAAGCTCTCATCGGACTACCCGCATCTCCTTGAACAATACGATCAGAACTCCTGCGCTTGCGGAGTACCTACCAATCCTGTCAACAGTAACATTTGCAGGGTAAGATGTCTTAGAAGAATCCGTAAAATATAATATAATATAATATAATATAATATAATATAATATAATATAATATAATATAATATAATATAATATAATATAATATAATATAATATAATATAATATAATATAATATAATATAATATAATATAATATATTTTTATTCAGGTTGACATCGGTAGCGCTCTTGCATGCACAACTGGTAACGGTCACTATGTGCTGAAAGGAATTTACTCATGGGATTCTGGTAAGTGTTATAGATTCAATAACTCTTAGGAAGGTCAATTTGGTTTTTACAACCCACTCTGGATGATCATTTTTACCCCTCAATTAATTTGTTTTTATATAAAATACTAGTTTTTACCCGCGGCTTCGCTCGCATTTAATCATTAAATAAGTATCAGAGATCATTTCAATAGAAATGAATCAATATGATTCCAAACAGCTGAAACTATAGTCAGTTGGAAACTATAGTAAAAAATATATTTTTTTAATAAAAAGTACCTATGTTACCTCCAAAAATATGTGTACAAAGTTTCATGATGATCGGTTAAGTAGTTATTGCGTGAAAACGTAACAAACAAACTCACAATCGCATTTATAACATTAGTAGGAATGTATTTGCTCAATTTGAAATCACAAAAAAGGGAATTCGATGTGTCTGTTTACTTCTTAACTAATTAAATTATACCTTATTTCAGGCTGTCAACAAGGTAATCAAGTTGCTGCGTTCTATAAGTTTGATCTGGAATGGTACTTGTGGGCACTCGGTTTATCAGAAGGTAGCGGCAGATTCGCACAGTTCGGAAGCGGTACTCAAGTTACCAACAACAGGTACAGTCAAATCTCCACTGGGGTCAAAGGAGGTCAATACAACAGCGGCGTCAAAGGCGGTCAATTCTCGGGAGCAATCAAGGGCCAGTTTGGAAATCAGTTCGGAGGACAATATAGCCAATTCGCATCCAGCAAATTTTCAGAGAGCCAGTCATCTAACGAAGCATCCGGATTACAATTTGGCGCTCAACTGAAAGGTCCAATTCAAAACACCTTCAGCGCCAGCTATTCTGAAAAGAAAGTGTTCCAATCCGAACCTAAAATCGTAACTTTCACAACGAAACCGGAAATAGTTACGTTTACGACTAAACCCGAAATTTTCACGTACACAACTAAACCTAAATTGGTAACATATACCACTAAACCGCAAATTATTACATACGAAACATCGGGCAGTGGACAGAATCCGCAATATGTAGCCCCCGGCGTTACGTTCAATCCTTCTTTCTCGGAAGTGATCGGCCAACACCAGCATACCGCTAACTGCAAATGCGGTAAGAAATGAATTACATGAAGTATGTACTTTAAAATTTACAAATTGGTTATTTATATGGAGTCAATGTGCCATATAAAATAATTTAAAATGCTTCTATTTGAAACAGTACAAATATGTATATCTTTTATTTTGTTCCTTTTTAATCTACTTTTGAAGGTAAAACTGTAATTAAGTTTGTAAAAGGAGCCGTTATATCATGGGACAACTCTAATTATTATATTTTTAATTGTATTACTTTTTGTATTAATTCTTGTCTTGTAAATAGATAGGCTTAATATGTTTAAATTAATAAACATTTTCTTAATTATTAAACATTTCCTTTCATAGTTAATATTTATATTTTCTCATATGGTGACATAATTCTAAAGTCCACGTTATTGCACTGATATGCAAATTACAATCATAGTATTTTAAAACTATTATATTATTAGTCATCACGATAAAAGAATCGATTATATATTGTTTTAATATAAAAATAATAATTCAATTGTTTTCCGAATTTATAAATCTATTAACATGTCACGCTTGCATACACAAATATTGCTTAAGCTTTTAAATGTTATTTTATTATAATTTTAATGAAGTTACTTCTATTTATATTCCAATTACGAAACATTATATTATTATTAATAATCAAATATATATATCATTTAAGACTTTTTTTAAAATATAAATTAAGGCAATTAAATTCAATCCCAGTTTATTTGTATTTAGCTATAAAATATAATAAATTCGATTTATTTTTAAAATAATAATATTTTTTATTTAATTCAAATCCTTTCTTTCAAATCCAAACTCAAATTCTATATTCCATACTAATCATATTATGATGTTAATAATTAAAATAATTATTAGCTAATATGACAAAATAAATAACTGTTTTAAAAAAAGTGATGATTTTTTGTGAATTCATTATTTATTAGGACTATACCAATAAAAACGAGACTGTAACATCTGACATACGATAGAGATTGTTTTAACACTAGAAGTGTCGGGCTGCATACTATACCTTTAAAGACCCCAGCCGTCAATATCGCTGCCGTCACATTGACGTAAAGGAATCTCATATACCACTAATATAACAATGGTTTTTTTATATGGATTTAAGCTGACAATAACAAATTAGAAAAAGCAATAAATTACGATAAGAACCAAAAACATAGTTTGTATAATATTTAAGAATGAAATCGCCGTGCCGTCAAATTGACGGTGTTGGTCTTTCTAGTTCACTTTTTGTCGCCAACACCTTTTCCTAAATAACCCTCCATGTCAACAACCGGCATCTCTACACCCTACAATATAAAAACGTAAAAATAATTCAACAATCAATGGATACTAAGAAAAAACTTGTTGTAAATATTGAATATTGTTTTAGTTTATATTCAATTCATTGTTATTTATTTCAAGTTTAATTTATACAGAAAATAATATGGCTAAACATTTACAATTAAAACGCCAGTGTCAGTGACCCTTACACGATGTCTACTAGGAATGCAAAGATCAAATGAAATTATCTTAAACACACAACAATAATAATAATAATAATTTAAAATTCGTTCAGACATTATTTCCATTATTTTAATTCGACGTTTCTGATATAAAATAATACATATAATATCAAATATACATATAAAAACAATACAATACTATGATTATTAAAATTTAATAGAATGGTCTCATCCTTAATAAGTGGTAGTTTTTTTAAAAATAATTTTCAAGCTATATACTATAGGTAGTATTGTACTATAAACAATATTAGTTCTAAATGTATCAGTTTTTATTTTATTTGAATTATATGTAGTGTATTTAAAGGCACTTTTGTTTGTAGTTAGTATCAATACAGAGTGTATGTACTGGTAACTATAACGCCATATTTTTTTTAATATTCAATAATAAGAGGACGAAACGCCTTAAAAATGATAACGTATTTGATATAGGTATATTTAAAAATACAACATTATTCTCAATTATTTTCGCTTTGAGACGGTTATTTAAAGATACTTTAGTATTGTTAATTTACTCTTATTTTGCGATTCACTAAAAATAATCACAGTACATATGCAGAATTGTAAATTGTTAGAGCGTTAGTTGCCTATGAGTATACTTTAGGCGCAATGAATGCAAACTTTTACACTTCTATAATAAATCAAATGATATCATATGTAATACAGCATTTGTTAACGGGGTGTTTGCGAAGCCAGAAGGAGATCCCTCTGCGCTGATGAGGAAGCACAGAATTCTGGCTGAACCGACATCGGATGTGTGTTGGGATTTCTGCAAGATGGTTCATCGGCGGCTCCCTCTCCTTTAATTTTAAGATTAGTAGACTTAGGTAAGGCACGATGCGGCTGACATGTCTTGTCAGATAAAAGTTCCAATTTAAATAAATCATATGTAATAAACAAATATATTATTAGTATATTTAGTAATTAGGTACTTTCTAGTAGTCGCTACTTACTTATCATGTCACTTACCAACATGCCAATTATGTTGCCGCTCAATTTATTGTAACTGATAATATCAATGTGAATAAACTTCATTATTTTATGTAATACTTATCTAAACATATATTAATTTAATTATAACATTTTTAATAACGTAAGGACACTATTCCACTGGTCTGGTAGAAGGAAAGTCATTAAAAAAATTCACTGCACCAATATATGTGTAATTTGAGAGCCGATTAATCATATAAAGGTTTAATTTAAGAAATTATTATTAACTTTTGGTATGCCTTTCAGATATTATTAAAAATATATAATTAACGCATTTTAAAAAAGCTATAAAGGGAAAATTAAAAGTCACCATTCTAAATAATAAGTAAAATAAATTTAATTGAAAAAAATTATCACAATAATCCAAATTGAAATATAAGATAGATATCTAACTAAATTATATAATCGTTTTTTTTTCATAAATATATAAATATATATATATATATATATATACATAAATTTAATTTATTCGTGGTCATCACGGTCCTTAATGTTGGTTGTCTCCATATTCTTCAACTTCCATGTTCATTAAGTTGTCGTTGACGCTTTCATTGTCGGCGGGTGATGCCGGCGGGTCATTGGTGTTGAGGTTGACCGCGTTGAACTCAGCTACCAGAATGTCCATCCCCGGGTCTCGGCTGGCACGATTCGCCTCTATTTCCTTTAGGTACTGACGTATCAGCATAGCCACAGTCATGTGCATCGTGTTTGTTTTCGGCTGCGGCAACTGGTAGTGATATGGCACGGAGCCAGGAGCATTGGAGGCGCTCGCGAGAGACATGTACGCTGATTGTGCCGCCACAGTCGAGTTGTTTAATGACTGCGATGCGTTGTACAACGGGATAGAAGCTGGTAATGGTATCTCCACGTTTTCACGAATAGGCACATCGTGTTGCAACGCCGACCCGGCCACCGGTGATTCCGACTTTTCCGGGGCCGACGGAATTTCACGATTTTCGGACATGCTTGCGAGTGCAGTCTATAAGGTCTAAACTCTGAATGTCTCCACTATAACAAAATTCTCTTCTTCCCGCCGCAAATGAAAACATAAGTCTTTCTCGCTCGATACTCCGCCCTCGGAATGCACACTGCTGTCCGTTTAATATCCAATAGTGCGGAGGCTGTGTGCGTCGTTATATCAGGTCTTTCACACACTCACATACTAATATATTTTTTTAATAAACAAACACAACTTTGCTGAACAATTATAAGTTATTTCGCCTATTTAAGATCAAATACTAGATATTGTCAGTAGGTTCGTAATTTGAAAAAAATTCTGGACACGAGCCAGTACGATTTAATATATTTTTTATTTATTCATGTAAATAATTTTCATTGGACTCGTTAAAGATATAGCGGTCATCGTTTCGTAACTTGTTACCAATTTTTTAGTGCATTGAAATAAATAAAATTTATGTAGATGTTTGAATCTGTGTATATGATCTTTGTTGTTAACTTTCTGGGAGTGGTGTTAATAATAGGAATCAACTAGAGTATGACAAGGAAATCATAACCAATATCCCGGTGGTGCGAGTGAGACGGATATATTGCTATCACCTCACTTTTACATGTTCAATATTTATAAATGGAATTGACTGTCTATTTAGTTATCATACAAATTCGAAACTATCAAAGAATAATAATTATTGTATTTTAGAACCTATCTTATTATCTTAATGAACTTCATAGATTTGCTTCATAAAGCAATTTCATACGAGTGACGCTTCGAGTTAATGAGGTCACGCAGGGGGTCGGGAGGGGTCGGTAATGAAACGAGTTCAAGTACACAGCACAAGAATTTATTAATAAATATTCATAATAACATGTACTCAATTCATTATAAAGAACTTTGTGTATCCAAATCCTTTGAGGTTTACATATTGTAACTAGTTAATATTATTAATAATAACATAAAATAATAAGCATTTATTCTTTCTTGTTATCTTCGATGATACTAGCCATGGCGAGCTTTATTTCATTCAGTTGTTTTCGCAGCTGACGCGTCTCTTTGAGCAGTTCCTCCGTCTCCTTGTAGTCAGTCTCAGTCGATTTGCCTGGCTTGCAAGAACGACGACGTTTGTAACGCTTCTTGCCCAATTTCACCAGGTTACTCATCTGTTCTTCTAAATGCTTGTACGAATTATCTGAGGTTTCCGACGACATGTTTTCCGTACGTTGTATTCACTTGTGTCGCGCTGAATAGGAGGGAAGTGTGAATCGATACGAGATGAAGTCTTATTATTGTGCTATCTCTTTCACTCCATCGAAGTTTTAATGATGGAGGTACGTTCTAGGCAAATGCACCAATCAGGAGCGCTAACAGTCGTAGTGAAGAGCTGCGAGCATCTTTCGATACTTTTATAAATGCTTAATACTTAATATAACCTACTTTAATTTTTATTTTGCTTAACTTTTATATATATTTATTTATGCACGTAAAATAAAATAAAAACTTTATTCTAATTGTAATATAAAATATTTTTTATTTTTTTTACAGATGCAGTTAAATATTTATAAGTTACAGAATGGTTTCTTTTAATATAGACAGAAATAATGTAGTTGTATGTCAGCGTGTGCAACAGTCAACCCCACTATGCCGGCTTGGGGAGATGAATATGCGCCGTCCAGATGAGAGGACACATTGCTCTTATTACACCAGATTACTTCAAAACTGATCCAGAAACGTTTCGACTCCGGGTCCTCTACTCCGGACGACAACATACTGACATACATATATTATACTGACATATACATATGTAGCATAACATTAGCAAATTATTTTCACCAAGATGCAAGATTTTTTAAATACATATAACTTTATTTGGAACTTGGAAACTGATGAATTAATCAATAGAGTATACTATTTTTAATCTTTCTAACAAACCTAATATCAAAATTTTTTAGTGTCCCATTTAAATATAATTTATCTATAATTTAAGGTAGACGATTTACTTCTAATAATAAACTCTATCACTTGTTCTTCTGTGTTATCGACCTATTGCGAGAATGTGTTTCATTTATTACATTGATTTAACTTGTAATGAATTTATAACGAATAATACAACTAGATATCAATTCCTAATAAGGTATCATGTTTCAAGTTTATTTTTTTGTTTTGTAAGTTCTCGTGAATTTTTGATAATTGCATTCATAGAATTTTGATAATCCCGTTATTTGAGCCAGGCGTCAAAACAACTCAAATGAGATAATATCACCTATGTATTTAATTATTTTAAATATACCTACTATAAATAATTATAAATGAATTATCAAAATTTATATGAACACATTTTTTTGTTTCTAAAAACAATTAAGAGATCCTTTTTCCTTTAGTTACTTACTTTGCCTGCTTTGTCCCATAACTCGCCTCCCGTTTACTTCCAGGTCAATTACCTGTACATCTATAAGTAATGAGCAATCGATCGCTTGTTCCAGGAACTCTTAGCTGGTTAGTTTTTATTTCAGTTGGTATGTACTTTTAACTAGTTAGGTTTTGTTTAGTTACTCCATGCCTTTTTGTCAACCCGATGTTAAACTAGAGTGGCCCTTGAGACAGATGTCTGCATGCCAGCTTGAGAAGACAAATGTGCTCCGTTCAGATTATCAGTGGGCTTATCACGAATTTAGTCTGGCTTTCGAATCGAGCTGTCACAAGTAAAACGAATCCGTTAGCAATCGGGATCATGAATTTTTACTAACGACTAACGAACACCAGCAATCTATCAAATGAACGAAAGATCGAGACGTTCGAAAATTAACAAAAAGTATCTAAAATATTGTAGTTCCAAATCCGCACGCGGTGGCGCTGCTCAAATTTTCATACAAATCGCTTGAAGTGAACTCGGTTCGAAAGCCAGACTAAAATTCGTGATAATCCCACAGAGCACACTCCTCTTGTTACCTTACTACTACTGTTAATGTTGATTACGTAACTCGACTAGGTTACTTTACCAGTGGTGGTACTACCTTGGGACGGCATACTTGGCTAAAAACCATCATCAGTCCGCCTACCACTCTTTAAAATGATTTATCAATTTAGTTTCTTTCATTTAGTAGAGATTAAATAGAAGAAACAGGGAGTTCTAAAGTTTGAATTCACGTAATCATTTGTTTTTGTGTAAATTTAAATTTATTCCGTTTATAATTTAGCTTTGATATGTCATAATAAATGAAACGTAGTAAATAGGGGTAAATTAACAAGAATTATTTTTCATAGGTCTTAATTTTCGGGAAGTATAGGTATAACAGAAAGGATTTTGACTTTTATTATTACTATAATGGAATGGGATGGATATGTGTAGTACCTAAAAGTTGTTACATTTTTTTTGTAAATGTCTTTCGTGCGTCATCTGCTGAAGTTTCCTGGTTTCGTGGCGTCGTCACCATTTCATACCTTTGCTGGCGTTCTCGTGGCGTATACTATGTCAGATAAATGTGTATTTTCTTTTATATTCCATACCCTTTGGATGATAGATTTCTTAAAGATTAATTTTAATTACATTAACTTTGAGGATAAAACAAATAAGTTTTCCAAATTTGAGTTGATACGATCTCCGGCTTAATGATAAATAATTGCGCTATATTATAATACAATTAAAGATTTCCTCTCTTTGATTTAGTAATAAAAACTCACCTGTATACCCTATACTTCTTCTGCAATAAAGGGACGATATATTTATATAATAATGGCTTAATAATGATGGCTTAGTGCCTGTACAATGTAAAATGCTGGCTGACAGACAGTTTCCAGGAAGGAGAAAAAGAAGAGTGCTGGTCTATGGTGTGATGATTCCTCCCTTGTTTATTTATATACCCAGATTGCAGCTATTTGACACAATTTTATGTCGGCGGAGTTTCGAGCGCGTGCGATCACGTAGTTCTTAGATTAGAGCTAATTCGTAGTTACATTAGTGTCTCCAAGAGGGCAGAAGTGAAGATTCCTTGATATTGCCAGCCAGCAAAATATGGGAAAATTTAAATCTATGATTGTGGTACGGAACAGTGCCCTAAGTCGTATGGTTCTTACTATGGAATAATGTTCATATTCATGATATACTTACAGAAGAACCACGATGTCGTATTTCCAAAGTTATTGTCTAGTTAAATTATGTATTCGCGTACGAACTAGCGTATCTGTGCTCACTACTGTAGATGTACAATAATGTTAGTAATCATATGATAGGTTAGATTAAATAACTGATACACGAGCTATAATACTTCGCTCTATGCTAGTATAAATTAAATTGACCCAGGCTCAGTACACACCCGCCATTTCTTACAAAGGTTTAGATTATAACTAGAAAAGTGTCGTAATTAATTAATCGTATATAATGTTGTGTCGAGACTGAGTCAAATAGTACATAAAAATATTGCAAGCCGCTATAGCACATCGCTTTTGATGCATAGCTCTATTACCTATTATATTATATTTTTACATATTAAAGCCCTCCCTTGACATTTTTTTCTTAATAAATATTTAAAGGTTGGCTGGTAGAGAATGCTACCTAGCATTAAGCCCGCCTTGTACAGATGTACCAAGCTTTTAAATAAATAAAAATATTATATTTTTTATATAGGTGCCTACCTATTACTTATAAGGACAAATACATAGTAATACAATCATTTCTTTATAAGCAAGGTTATTTAATTGTTACGAGAAAAAGTACAAAATTAATAATTAAGTTTTAGCACATTACATAATTTTAAAAGAAAATATTATACGTATACATAACTGTATGTGCATCCTGTTACACTTTTTGTCAGTCTTCTTTGCGTGGTCTTTTCCTTGGGGGAATATCAAGTTTACTATTATAATTAAATGAATGATCCTTTAACATAGAAATGATATCATCGGTGGTTAAAGAGTATTTTGTAATGATATCTAACAGGCCTTTCGATAGTTTGCGCTTGATAGTTTCAGGATCATTATCTTCGCTGTCGTCGTCGCCATCGTCTTCGTCGCCGCCGTTTGTGTTCTTTCTTTTAGCTGGTATAGAGACGACAGTTGAGCCAGACGGTTTGCACGGAAACGAAACAGACGGCTCACATGCAAATGAAACAGACGGATTAGATGCAAATGAAGCAGACGGCTCAGATGCAAATGAAACAGACGGCTCAGATGCAAATGAAACAGACGGCTTAGATGCAAATGAATAAGACGGCTCAGATGCAAATGAAACAGACGGATTAGATGCAAATGAAGCAGACGGCTCAGATGCAAATGAAACAGACGGCTCAGATGCAAATGAAACAGACGGCTTAGATGCAAATGAATAAGACGGCTCAGATGCAAATGGAACAGACGGCTTAGATGCAAGTGAAACAGACGGCTCAGATGCAAATGAAACAGACGGTTTAGATGCAAATGAAACAGACGGCTCAGATGCAAATGAAACAGACTGCTTAGATGCAAATGAAACAGACGGCTTAGATATAAATGAAACAGACGGTTTAGATGCAAATGAATCAGATGGCTCAGATGCAAATGAAACAGACTGCTTAGATGCAAATGAAATAGACGGTTCAGATGCAAATGGAACAGACGGATTAGATGCAAATGAAGCAGACGGCTCAGATGCAAATGAAACAGACGGCCTAGATGCACATGAAACAGTCCGCTCAGATGCAGATAAAACAGACTGCTCAGATGCAAATGAAACACACGGCTTTGATGCAGATGAAACACACTGCTTAGGTACAGATGGATTAGACGCAAATGAAACAGAAGGTTGAGTGTCAGATGAACGAGTTGGCTCAGATGAAGGCGAAGAAAATTCGAGTAATGAAGGACTATACTTATAATTATCAACAAAACTCGTATATGGTGAGTCATCACGGAGCCATTCATCTTCGTCACTAGTGTTTATGTCTTCTAATGGCAAGTTAATCCCGTATAATAAAGTAAGTTCATCACATCGTTTAAAAATCCTTTCCTCTTCGTCACTATCAAATTCGTACTTTTCCTTATCTTTACTTTTTGTTGACGAGATATTAGATTGATTCACATCCAAATTAATCGGGGTTATGGCACATGAATTAGTCTGTGGATCCGAAGACGAATGAGATGCAGAAGAATCAGATTTTTGAGCAATAGGTGAAGAGGGCGAAGTCGCAGACGAATTGGTAGACATACCAGTGGACAAACTAGATTGTAGCGCCATTGAAAAAAGAGACCCCTGAGTTGCACTAGTGTCAAGTGTCTGTACAACACACTGTTTAGCAGTAAACTTTTCCCCATCATCACGTTTGCTTACTTTCTCTAGCGACTGTGGTTGCAGTGTAGTACATGAGTCAGATTCTTGATTCATACATGTATCAAGTGATAAAACAGGATCAGATAGTTTAGTCACATATAAATCAGGTGATTGCGTAGAATGAGCGGCAGGTGTATCAAGCGGTAAAATCACAGACATATTAAGAATTGGTTTCTCTTCCTTGCCATTTGTCAAGTCTATTTTATCAACAGTCTCGGACAAATTGGACTCTGCCTCAAGAGAATAAGACTGTGGAGCAGATATCGCATCAGATTGTTCAATTACACAAATATCAGCTGATTGTGCAGTAAGTAACTTAAGCTCTGAATCTATAGCTGAATGATGGATTTGTTTCTCATTCTCAAATTTATTAATACCAATGTTTTCAACATCAGTATGTATAGTTGGTGACATAGCATCATGAGTTTCAGCTTTGGATTTCTCATTGAAGATTTGTATCCTTTGGTTGCCGCTACTGCTATTTAGATTTCCAACAAATTCCAGAGTTCCATTCGAATCAGGTGGTTGCTTCGCCGCTGAATCTTTAGTCTCATTAGAGTCATGTTCTTGAGTTAAAGGTGGCACATCAACTTGAGTGGCAGACATATGAATGGACACTTCTTTGTCATCGCAGCTTAAGTCCATTTTTTCAGTAGACATTTGATCATATTGTTTTGTTTCAGAATCGGATGGCATCGCAGCAGCTAAGTTAGAATCTGAATCTATAGCGAAATGATCGGTTTGCTTTTCATCCTCAACTTTTTTAATACCAATGTTTTCAACATCAGTATGTATAGTTGGTGACATAGCATCATGAGGTTCATCTTTGGATTTTTCATTAAAGCTTTCTATCTTTTGGTTGCCGCTACTGCTATTTAGATTTCCAACAAATTCCAGAGTTGCATTCGAATCAGGTGGTTGGTTAACCGCTGTATCTTTAGTCTCATTAGAGTCATGTTCTTGAGTTAAAGGTGGCACATCTACTTGAGTAGCAGACTTATGAATGAATACTTCATCATTATCATCGCAGCCTATGTCCATTTTTTCAACAGACATTTTATCATGTTGTTTTGTTTCAGAATCGACTGGCATCGCAGCAGCTAAGTTAGAATCTGAATCTATAGCGAAATGATCGGTTTGCTTTTCATCCTCAACTTTTTTAATACCAATGTTTTCAACATCAGTATGTATAGTTGGTGACATAGCATCATGAGGTTCATCTTTGGATTTTTCATTAAAGCTTTCTATCTTTTGGTTGCCGCTACTGCTATTTAGATTTCCAACAAATTCCAGAGTTGCATTCGAATCAGGTGGTTGCTTCGCCGCTGAATCTTTAGTCTCATTAGAGTCATGTTCATGAGTTAAAAGTGGCACATCTACTTGAGTAGCAGACTTATGAATGGATACTTCATCATTATCATCGCAGCTTATGTCCATTTTTTCAACAGACATTTGATCATGCTGTTTTGTTTCAGAATCGGCTGGTATCGCAGCAGTTAAGTTAGAATCTGAGTCTATAGCGGGATGATCGGTTTGCTTTTCATCCTCAATTTTTTTAATACCAATGTTTTCAACATCAGTGTGTATAGTTGGTGACATAGCATCATGAGGTTCATCTTTGGATTTTTCATTAAAGCTTTCTATCTTTTGGTTGCCGCTACTGCTATTTAGATTTCCAACAAATTCCAGAGTTGCATTCGAATCAGGTGGTTGGTTAACCGCTGTATCTTTAGTCTCATTAGAGTCATGTTCTTGAGTTAAAGGTGGCACATCTACTTGAGTAGCAGACTTATGAATGAATACTTCATCATTATCATCGCAGGCTATGTCCATTTTTTCAACAGACATATTATCATGTTGTTTTGTTTCAGAATCGACTGGCATCGTAGCAGCTAAGTTAGAATCTGAGTCTATAGCGGGATGATCGGTTTGCTTTTCATCCTCAACTTTATTAATACCAATGTTTTCAACATCAGTATGTATCGTTGGTGACATAGCATCATGAGTTTCAGCTTTGGATTTCTCATTGAAGTTTTCTTTCCTTTCGTTGTCACTACTGCTATTTAGATTTCCAGCAAATTCCAGAGTTGCATTCGAATCAGGTGGTTGCTTCGCCGCTGAATCTTTAGTCTCATTAGAGTCATGTTCTTGAGTTAAAGGTGGCACATCTACTTGAGTAGCAGACTTATGAATGGATACTTCATCATTATCATCGCAGCTTATGTCCATTTTTTCAACAGACATTTGATCATGCTGTTTTGTTTCAGAATCGGCTGGTATCGCAACAGTTAAGTTAGAATCTGAGTCTATAGCGGGATGATCGGTTTGCTTTTCATCCTCAACTTTTTTAATACCAATGTTTTCAACATCAGTGTGTATAGTTGGTGACATAGCATCATGAGGTTCATCTTTGGATTTTTCATCGAAGCTTTCTATCTTTTGATTGCCGCTACTGCTATTTAGATTTCCAACTAATTCCAGAGTTGCATTCGAATCAGGTGGTTGCTTCGCCGCTGAATCTTTAGTCTCATTAGAGTCATGTTCTTGAGTTAAAAGTGGCACATCTACTTGAGTAGCAGACTTATGAATGGATACTTCATCATTATCATCGCAGCCTATGTCCATTTTTTCAACAGACATATTATCATGTTGTTTTGTTTCAGAATCGACTGGCATCGCAGCAGCTAAGTTAGAATCTGAGTCTATAGCGGGATGATCGGTTTGCTTTTCATCTTCAACTTTATTAATACCAATGTTTTCAACATCAGTATGTATCGTTGGTGACATAGCATCATGTGGTTCATCTTTCGATTTCTCATTGAAGTTTTCTTTCTTTTCGTTGTCATTACTGCTATTTAGATTTCCAACAAATTCCAGAGTTGCATTCGAATCAAGTGGTTGCTTCGCCGCTGAATCCATAGTCTCATTAGAGTCATGTTCTTGAGTTAAAAGTGGCACATCTACTTGAGTAGCAGACTTATGAATGGATACTTCATCATTATCATCGCAGCTTATGTCCATTTTTTCAACAGACATTTGATCATGCTGTTTTGTTTCAGAATAGGCTTGTATCGCAACAGTTAAGTTAGAATCTGAGTCTATAGCGGGATGATCGGTTTGCTTTTCATCCTCAACTTTATTAATACCAATGTTTTCAACATCAGTATGTATCGTTGGTGACATAGCATCATGTGGTTCATCTTTCGATTTCTCATTGAAGTTTTCTTTCTTTTCGTTGTCATTACTGCTATTTAGATTTCCAACAAATTCCAGAGTTGCATTCGAATCAAGTGGTTGCTTCGCCGCTGAATCCATAGTCTCATTAGAGTCATGTTCTTGAGTTAAAAGTGGCACATCTACTTGAGTAGCAGACTTATGAATGGATACTTCATCATTATCATCGCAGCTTATGTCCATTTTTTCAACAGACATTTGATCATGCTGTTTTGTTTCAGAATAGGCTTGTATCGCAACAGTTAAGTTAGAATCTGAGTCTATAGCGGGATGATCGGTTTGCTTTTCATCCTCAACTTTTTTAATACCAATGTTTTCAACATCAGTATGTATCGTTGGTGACATAACATCATGAGTTTCATCTTTGGATTTCTTATTGAAGTTTTCTTTCCTTTCGTTGTCACTACTGCTATTTAGATTTCCAACTAATTCCAGAGTTGCATTCGAATCAGGTGGTTGCTTCGCCGCTGAATCTTTAGTCTCATTAGAGTCATGTTCTTGAGTTAAAGGTGGCACATCTACTTGAGTTTTAGACTTATGAATGGATACTTCTTTGTCATCGCAGCTTATGTCCATTTTCTCAGTAGGCATTTGATCAGTTTGTTTTGTTTCAGAATCGGCTGGCATCGCAGCATCTAAGTTAGAATCTGAGTCTACAGCGAGATGATCGGTTTGCTTTTCATCCTCAACTTTTTTAAGACCAATGTTTTCAACATCAGTATGAATCCTTGGTGACACAGCATCATGTGGTTCACTTTTGGATTTCTCATTGAAGTTTTCTTTCCTTTCGTTGTCACTACTGCTATTTAGATTTCCAACTAATTCCAGAGTTGCATTCGAATCAAAAGGTTGCTTCGCCGCTGAATCCATAGTCTCATTAGAGTCATGTTCTTGAGTTAAAGGTGGCACATCTACTTGAGTGTTAGACTTATAAATGGATACTTCTTTGTCATCGCAGCTTATGTCCATTTTTTCAGTAGGCATTTGATCAGTTTGTTTTGTTTCAGAATCGGCTGGCATCGCAGCATCTAAGTTAGAATCTGAGTCTACAGCGGGATGATCGGTTTGCTTTTCATCCTCAACTTTTTTAAGACCAATGTTTTCAACATCAGTATGAATCCTTGGTGACACAGCATCATGTGGTTCACTTTTGGATTTCTCATTGAAGTTTTCTTTCCTTTCGTTGTCACTACTGCTATTTAGATTTCCAACTAATTCCAGAGTTGCATTCGAATCAAAAGGTTGCTTCGCCGCTGAATCCATAGTCTCATTAGAGTCATGTTCTTGTGTTAAAGGTGGCACATGTACTTGATTAGCAGACATATGAATGGGTTCTTCCTCTTCTTTGTCGTCGCAGGTTGTATCCATTTTGTCAGACACCATTTGCGTCACCCTCGAATCATGTTGTCTAGCCACATTCAAATCAGGAGACTGTGTCTCAGAATGTAAATCAGGTTCATTAACTGCATACGAACCATCTTTTACGATTGTAACAGAGTTAGGTTGTTGCGTGGGATGTAAATGAATCTCTTGATCAACGTGTGAATTAAGTATTTGTTTTGTCATCTCGTTTCCGATATTATTCATTGTCTCAACTTGTAACTGAGTAGTAGATGAATAATTAAGTTGAGCTAAATGTAGGATTCTAGCAAGTGATTGAGTGAGAAGAGAAGAAGGAAAGTGTTGGGTATGAGATTGTTGAGACGTGGAAAAATTAGACAATTGTTTTATAAGGGAAACTTGTAGTTGAGAGGCTGGTTCATCAGGTAATTGAGTTTCTGAGAAAATTTCTGGAATATCCATGCTAATCCCTTGAGTTTTAACTGCAGGTAAACAGGACATTTGAGTTTCAAACGAGTCTGGTGGGTGAGTTGCAAGGAGAGGTTTTGTTTGGGTTACTACCGAAAGAGGTTGGGCTACTGTAGATGAATTTAATGATTGCGCTTCTTGTGGTTGCGTAACGGATAAATCAGATGACTGGCAGTGTTGAACTGTACTCGTAACCATTGTTTCTCCATTTTCTCTATTACAGGTTGCAGATAAATATAACGGCCGGGCAGTAGAAGAATCAAAACTATGTACTACTTCGTTATGAATGCTTACGTTTAAATTTTCAACGTGGGTTTGATTCTTAACCTCAGCTAATGTAGGCGAATGTAGCGTTTGAGCTGCATATAAAGACATTGGTTTACTTGCCTCACTATTGTCATTGTTCAACAACTTAACTTCAGCTTCAGCTGAGCCATTCGTAATTTGTTCTTTCTTCTCGATTGTGTTCATTGTCCCAGAAGTTTGAGTTGAAAGTGAATCAAGTAGTGAAATAACAGGCTGTTGATCTGCGCATGGAACAGAAGTATCAGGCGGTTGAAAAACACAATTGTTTTGTTCCCTTTCATCACTATTGGTGGTATCCATCTTCTCGACAGGTGGTTGACCGACAGGAAACTGAGTCACAGACAAGTTAAGGTCATGTTCTTTGTTGTCGCTGCCTGCGTCCATTTCTTCAGGAGAAAGAAAACATGGCTGTTCTTGTATCATACATGGAGCTACCGACTGTGGTGCACAGAAGTCAGGTGAAAATCCAAGATGCGAATGTCTTGGTTCTAAATCAAACGCTTGTATCTTCTGGTTCTGGCCGACCTCACCGTTGACTACTTCAGTATTGTAGATAGTATTTATCGGTTCGTCGTGCTCTGGTGAAACTTTAGGAGTATTAAACGGGTCCGCGTCCGTCATCTTGTAATTCCGCGTTTCTACTGAAGTTTCCGAACGTACGAAGGGAGACGATCGATATACGCTAAAGCTCTTTAAACGGCACGATACGACTGATCCTTTTTCTGCAACAAAAACAAAAACCAACTTGAATTTTTAGCTGCACAAACTGTCACAAATTCTTTAGTTTGCCTTTAATTAAAGAAATAATGAATACAACAAATACAACACAATAAATACGTGTATTTAAGTCTTGAGTCGAATGCTGTTTGTAGCTTTTAACTATTGAATCCCAAACACCTGTCCTTTACGCACAACAGAGAAATTTAATTTACTATTTCACATGAGATCATGTCCCTGTTGCTTGGGGGAGAAGAACAGTGCGCTTTACATAAAACATACGAAATACCTACATATAAAATAAAAATTATAAAAGAATAAATTTGAAATTTAATTTCTTGGATATTAGTGAAATTAACTTGTTAATTGAAATAAAATTCATATTATGTGTAACAATAAAATCGAAATATTATTTATTATTATATTTACATATGATATAAATGTCATATCGCCTAAAATTTATAGAATGTTTTTCTTGTTAGTACAAGCGTTTGAATAGTTTCAAATCCCAGATTTGAATGTTTTTATTTATAAAAATTGTGCGCCTATTAAAGTTGATCCGCAAACCGCTCAATTTTATGCAATTATTGTAAATATATCCTTCCATATTTGTCGCTTTTTTTTAATTAATAATAATAATTTATTAATAAAGAACTCTAGAACTCTTAGGGGGGCTACCAGAACTCCGATTAGTTTTTTTTTCAATTTTCGAAATGGGGAATGGGAAATGGGGAAAAACTCTTCATACAAATTAAAAAAGCTTTATTTTAAGAGCCGCACATTGCGTCTGTAAATTAAACAAACACTATCCATTCCATCATTTATTCACAAAATTAAAAATAAACATGAAATTAAAATGAACATAATTGAAGATTATAAATAACATAATAATTTATGTTCGAAATTCAAGAGTTATTGAATTATGATTTTTGAACCGAATAATTCGGCCAAATTTTTGGTTCGGTACATTTTGAACCAAATATTTATATTCGGCGCATCTTTACATGTAAAAAAAAAATATTTCATTTATTTTTTTATTTATTCACTTTAGTAATTGGGCTCCAATAGAGCGCCTTTACTCGTTAAAATAAATATTTTATTTGTTGACGTTTTAAACTTTCTAAAGTTTCTACTAGGTACCTATACTAATTCTTACCCGCGACGTCGGAGATCATTTCAATAGAAATGAATCAATATGATAACTATATTTTCATGCTTGGCTGACACCTAACCTCAAAAATTCAAATAGTTTTATACTGCATACAGAAAAATGACAGACGGAAATAAAAATAAATATGGAAAAATTCCAAACAGCTGAAACTATAATCAATTGGAGATTGAAAATATGTGTACAAAGTTTCATGATGATCGATTAAGTAGTTGTTCCTTGAAAACGTAACAAACAAACTCACATTCACATTTATATTAGTAAAAAAAAAGGGATATAGGGATATCAAATATGGTGTTGTCTGGTTGTCAAAATTCTTTGTGGTTGTCTCATTTTCTTTATCTCGTATCATTGTGTTTTACTCCAATAAAATAATAAGCCATTGTCAAACACTTTAATCTTTCTGACAATTTATACGATGCTTGCCGAGATCGTAAAGGAATTAAGCACGTTATGGATAAAGACCTTGGACGAACACTTGGTTACCATTTATTTTCTTTAATAGCAACATTGTTGCAGTTAATACATTCATACAAAATTAGTTTTGTTCGATGGTATTATATTAGTACAGTAAAGCCCCGCTTTACTCGAGGGATACGTTCCAGAAAAAACTGAAATTCCCGCGACCATAGAGAAGTTGATGACTACATTATGTTTATACGCACTCTTTCGCGTAATGCGGGGCAATGAAGCGCGAAATTTGAATTTCGCGTTATAGTGAAACCGCACATAACGGGGTCGCGTAAAGCGGGGTATTACTGCATTTAAAAATATACTCTGGAAGTATGTTAATAGAGGTAGGTATTAAGTAAGATTTTTGTAATACAAAATGATCCCGAGATTTGTCAGAAAATATACTAGACATAATAAAATCCTTGAATAAGTAAACAAAAGTAAAAAAGTAAAACGTCCATTCGAGAATTGTCTGTAAAATTGGTAAACGTGATTGTTGAGAAAAAAATTATGTACATTGGAAATGTAAAAAATGACAACAATCGGGAACTGTAAAAAACCATAGTCTTTCTTATTGAAAACCATGACAACTTACATTATATGCCGCAATTACTAGTAAAAAAATGCTATGTACACTGTAATATTGTTATTATTCACCCGGAAGTAAGTTTTGTTATTACAGCATTCTTTTTATTCCCCATTTATGATGTAAAAAAAATAACTAAAAATAGACATTTTTTAGTTACTAATTTCGTATAAAAATAAATCTTAAAATTAGACCTAATTATCTACAATATCATGCAATAACATGACATACGCGTCAGACGCTCTAGATTTGGTACTGATAAAAATTACATTGTGACGTAATATTAGAAATGAGCGAGGATTTTTTTAAAATATAATATGTGTAGTATTATAAATATTACACACAGTGATTAAAATAATTTACTTTTATCATAATACATTGTTGCAGATAACAAAATACTATGTGTGGAATAGTGTAACATGATACTTGACGATAACGTCACTACGAATCATGTTGACAATGAAGATAGCCACTGAACCGTCGCAACAGTCGATTTCCCTTTAAATTCGTAGCACTGCTGGTTTCTGCGCATTTTCAACTTAAATGGCGTGAGGTGACGTCACGTATAACTTTGACAAGGTCCTATCTCGACTTGTTTGGCCGGCTTCTCACATTTAGTAATTTATTTCAACTCACCGGCAGAACACGGGGAAATGGCGGTAATTGGCGGCAAACACGACGAAACTATGAAACGCGATGTGGACAAAATAAGAGAGGACTTGCAAAATGTTATTATTGACAAAAATGGTTCACAATTAGATAACTTTTTATACAATGAATTTAATGATAATTGGGGGGCTTTGTTTTTGGTAAGTGTTTTTTATACAAAGCCAAAAAAAATATTCCTAAATATTAACACTATTTTATATGCTGCCTTACTAATATGATATTCACTTGTTTATTAAATACTATATTATATTGCTTGTCTTACTCTTAAGGCTTAACGCTTAACACTTAAGGCTGCGCACGCGCATGCAAGTTGCCGGTCAGCTAAAAATTTATTGTGGAATATTTTATCGTAATTTGTTGCAAATGTTAAAACGTTTTTAGTTAAGTTGAATTTAATTCTAATATTTAATCATTAAAAAGGTAAAAATAAAATTAGTACCTTTTGCAATCGAACTGATTTTTATTTTTTATATTATATATATATTATCTTGTCTGTTGCACACATATACAAACAAGTTTTAAAAAAATGTCTGCACATACATACCACGGCACGCATATCTCTTATAAAGTCATTAACCCAAAACAAACAAAAGACATTATATTCTCTTGATATCGTACTTTGATTTTACTACCGGGAAACGCTCAATGACGCCGGCCGTCTATATTCAAACTGGCATTATTTAAAGACTGATGAATCAAATGTATTAGGTGTGCATTTAGAGATAGCATGCAGTTGTTTGTGTTGTGCTATGAACTTGTGTTTCTCTGAAGGTGAATGTGTAACAATCGTTATTATCCAATGAGTGTTGGTAAATTATTTTTAAAAAGAGAACGTTTTAAAATGTTTCGTTTTTCCACTAACATTCTATAGCTCCTTGATAGTCCGAGCCATTTTCGAAATTTGAAATTTTTCGCGAGCCGCATTTAAAAGGTATTAAAAAAACGTTGCAATTAGTCTTTCATGTTTGTTGTCAATAATATGAAAGGCATTTTGAAATACATACGGAACGATAATTTTTTTTTAAAACACACATTTATCGGGAGCTACAAATAATCCTTCAAAGAGCCGCCCTGGTTGCTCCTCTGTTCTATAGAAACATAATTAATTTGGATTTCATTATTTTAAATATATACTCGTAATACAAGTGCAACTTGATAAAAAAAGATTAGTCTAATTTAATAAGAAACAAATGAATGTCGAAAAACAAGTCACTATCCTCGGATACGTGTCATTATTTTTATACCTGCGAAGTTGTGCATGGCGTTCGTAGGATATTTTTCGGCGACACGGAACCTTCGTACTTTCGTACTTATATTTTAATTTAACCTTCTCCGTGAATCAATCTATATAATGGATAATTTTGTGATTAACAAGGTAACGATTAGAATTTCTAAATAAATATTTGCTTTGAATGTAATCGTTTAGCTAGAGCAGTGATTCCCAACCTTTTTTTAGCGCCTCGTTTTTAAATTTGGCGGCATACAATGATACATTTAAAAGTTGTTTACTTTCTTATAATTCACTGTATAAGATGATAATAATTTTAAATGTAAAACAAAGTATGAGCTACAAAAACAACAGTACATTTATTAAGAGACTAGCTCTTGCCCCCGACTTCGTTCGCATAGCAATGAGGATAAGTACTATGAAGTTTAATGATGTTTCATATTTCAACGACGCTGCCCTCACGTGACTGCAAGTTCGAGTAGCCATACCAAATTTCAAGTTGGTAGCAAAAGACTTTAATACAAACCTGCGAGAGCCATTATACATCCTTAATCTGGGCCTGTCGCAAAAACAGTGGGCTTATCACGAATTTAGTCTGGCTTTCGAATCAAGCTGTCACAAGTAAAACGGATCCGTTAGCAATCGGGATCATGAATTGTTACTAACCACTAACGAGCACCAGCAATCTATCAAATGAACGAATGATCGAGACGTTCGAAAATTAACAAAAAGTATCTAAAATATTGTAGTTCCAAATCCGCACGCGGTGGCACTGCTCAAATTTCCATACAAATCGCTCGAAGCGAACTCGGTTCGAGAGCCAGACTAAAATTCGTGATAAGCCCACTGTTCTTAGCGGACGTCTACTAACTATAAACTACCTCCCTGCCAAATTTCATATATGTACGTCACGTGGTTTTCGATATTTAACTGTATAAAATGATAATATTTTAAATGTAAGACAAAATTACTACAAAAACAACAGTACATTTATTAAGAGATTAATTACAAGTTACTATAATAATAAGAGGAATGGTTGAGAAACGCTGAGTTAGAGTATTCAAAGTAAAGAGCCGTAAAAATCTCTTACAATGATATAGTAATGGATGACGTCATGTTAGGTACCAGAGAATAGTGACGCATAACGAAACGACGTAAAACGAGACATATTTTTCTATATATTTGTAGGGAAAAGCTATAGTTAGGTAAAGTTCCCCCACCGCTGCCCGCGACGTAAAACAAATCTTAGATCGTTAAAACGAGGAATGATGTCAAAATTTTGAGTGCCGTAAAACGAAACGACGTATAACGAAAAGCCGTAAAACGAGGATAGTAATACACACCAACCTACTACAATTACACTATATCTTATCACAAACTTATTAGACAATACAAGTTATCAATTTAAACATTAGCATTTTAAATATTATTAAGTTCTTAAAATGGTTTAAGACACTAGGCCATATTAACAATCAAATTTAAAATGAAATAGACTTAAAAACATAAATTTAAAACAAAGAACAACTCATAATAACTGCTCTATATAATAATGTTTGTTTAAAAAAAACAGTGACTATTTTTATAATATAGTACTTTTTCTATGCATTTTTGTTTTAACTGTGTCCTTTATTGTAATACAAACATAAAAAGCTAATGACTGTTTAAAGATACTGATGAGCAATAATAAGTCAGATTAAAACAGATTATATATATTCATATCTAATTGGACTCTAAGTGGATGAGCTTTTACTTGTCAAAATAAATATAAATGTAAATTATCACAACCAATCTGATTTAGCTGTATATGTATACTGGCATTGTCCACTTACATACTAATGTCATAATGTATGTAATAAATGTACTATAATATAGAAGAATGCCTGTTGTATAGAGGGGCATTATTATCCTGTTATTATATACTTAAAGGTAAAACATATATAAGACAGCTTGAATATACATATATTTGATTTATTATTGCACATTAGTATCACTAAACACTCATTACATCCTTCTTTTTGTATTACAGTAATGGACGTAGTTAAAACAAAAATGTATAGAAAAAGTATATATTCCTTTAATATTATAAACGTGAATGTGAGTTTGTTTGTTACATTTTCACGCAACAACTACTTAACCGATTATCATTGAACTTTGTACATATATTTTTGGAGGTACCTACTAGAAGTAATATATGATACTTTTTATTTAATTTTTTTTTATTTTTTACTATAGTTTCCAACTGACTATAGTTTCAACTTTTTGGAATCACATTGATTCATTTATATTGAAATGATCTCTGATACTTATTTAATGACTTAAACACACTTATCAGTCACACAATTACATAAATACTACACATCCATTCTTATAAGAAAAGTCATACTCAATCAAATTAATACAAAAATTAAATTTAACAAAGAAACACATAAATTCAACACACGGAGTAAAGACCAGATAAAAATCCTAGGGGCTAGAACTAGCTACGGAAAAAGAAGTGTTATGGTGGAAGGAGCACAGTTCTATAATGAATTACCAACTAACATAACTAATATTAGAAATATTAGTACATTTAAATATGAATTAAAAATACATATAATGGGTTTGAGTGCCTCGCGATGGATTCTACGTACAATATGTTTATTTATAGTTATTATTATTATTTTTATTTCAATTAAGTGAATTTTTTGTAATTCTTTTTGAATAAATAAATGTCTTAAACCTTAAAACGAGCGAAGCCACGGGTAAAAGCTAGTAGGTATATATATATATGTACAATATGTAAAATAGCTGACGAACAATATCAGGAATGGAATGGTACTCACGATTGAATCGGCTCTTTACTTCCCTCTGGTCAGTGGTTTATGGATTCTATGAAAACTCGATTGCAAATAATTATGAAAACAATGCCGGTGTAGTTTCAAGCGCGTGCGACACACTCAACCACGTCACCCTCTGTTAGTGATGCTACTGTCGCCGAGAGGGCGCTGCCGGCGGGACTCATTTAGGTGGAGTAGGGGAAGCAATAATGTTGCCAGCCGGTAAAATAAATACAAAATATGGGAAATTTTAAGCCTATTATTGTGGTATGGAATAATATATAGTCCCCGATAAACAAATTGAAAAATAACTCGGGAATATCAGAAGGCGATTTTTAGAAATTTGAGGGTCATGCGAGGGGAGTATCAAGCGTATTATTGGTCAAACATCTTCGCTCTCTTTCTGGCATTTGATCTTGTGTCTCGTTCACACTCACGTTCCGTTTCCACTTACGACATTGTTATTGGTGATAGACTTTTGTTTAGTTTTTTTTATTAGTTATCATTTCATTGATTAATAGTTATTTTGTTTAATTCCCATATATATAAATAAATATTAATTTTACAATAAACTTGGGCTACTTAGACTTAATGAACACTTAACTGAGTAGAGTGTGAAACTCCGAATGTCACTCAGCCGTATGAAACAAATTAGGTCGCGTCTCGAAAAATTGTTGACGTCGACACATTCTATTACATGCATTTATTAGAAATCGTTTCAATATTATAATATATAAGTATATGCAACATATCACTATTATATTTTGATTACTGCTTTGTTTAAAGATTTATTATTTATTACTACTTAATTACTACACAAAATGGAATAAAATGTATTAAAGCAGCGCTGTCCAACTTATCACAGCGCGCGGGCCATATTTTCTTCACCAAACATTTCGGGGGCCAAGAAGAAACCAAATACTTTGAGTCAACCATCATCAGATGTTAAACGGACTGCTGCTGTATTCAGCCAGGTTAATTGAAGTTACGCAAACTAAATAGTACCTACTTTAAATTCAAATTAGATTTAAATTTTCACATAGTAAAATAATTTTAATATTGATAATAATAATTTAGTAACCAATTTATTCATAGTAAAGTGTACTCGCGGGCCGTAAAAATAATTTGGCGGGCCGTATACGTAATAAAGTAATAATCAGGTGATCACTGATCAAAATACGTTCAAGCGTTATTTCTGAAAAAGGTTCTAATCATACCAATATGCAATTATACAAATTTTAGAAAAAAATAATTCTAAACGTTTATTCGATTTCTACCAAAAGTAAAACGTGACGATTATTTTGAACGGTAGTGCATTGCGAAAACTTTTCACCTCCATTAATTTATTAAAATTTTTTAAATAACTATTTTCAGTTTGTGAAGGCAACCGCTACAACTATTAATCTATTATCTTAAACTATTTGTTAATACGTATCTGTTGTTAAAGTAGGTTATCACGATATTTTAATTAATTCATAAGTTTTTTGACATGTGAATTAAAATTTTATAATTTGTTATTGGGCTGCTGCCCGAATACTTGACATTGGCATAATTGTCTTTAATAGATATCTGAGGTCATTTATAAAAGAAGAAGAAGATAAATCCAGAGAATCTAAATCAAATGAATTCAATGTTAGGTTATTCGTGAGCTTAATTCCAATATTTTAAATTGGTCTACAGTTGCGTATGTTTATTATTATTTTAATTCCGTCAGCTTTAGTAATTTGTACTACAACTTCCTATTCTGCTTCTGTTTCTTTTCCTTTATTTATTTTACTTCTCTGCACTTTTATTTCTTCTTTTCCAATACCTATATACACATTCCGATTCTAAACATTCACTCGATATAATATATAACTTTAAATCCCAACATAGTTTGATATTCATAGACCTGAAAAATGCCTCTATATAACTAATATATATATATTATATACTAAAGACTAATAAAAATTATAGTTCCACGTTGTGTTCTTTACATTAGTATGTTTATTTCATTAGAGCAGTGTTTCCCAACCTTTCTTGCGCCATGCCCCATCATAGTCTATCTAAAATTCTTATGCCTCCCTTATGTAACCAAACACCCAGTTGATATTTTAGTCTCGTCAAGTGAAATTATACCTAATAGTTATTTATCGCAATTATTTAATAATTTGCTTTTTTCGTTAAATTTAGCACCGAAATCTAGTATTGCATTTAAATGGTCCGAAGCGAAAGGGTTAAACTTGTGTCGAGTCTGTTTTGTGGGCGTGGGGCCTAAAACCTTCTATTTTGAGAGCCTCCATTTCATTTAATTCACACAGTACGTACTAGCGCATACAGAAAATTGAACCTCCAATACGACTTCAAATGTTTCCTTCTGCTACTTTTTCTTATATTACAAAATAAAAATAATTAACTTGATTTAATTCTATTTCCTTTGCTTCTTTCGAGTTATTGCGAACAAGAATTTTCTTACAATTTCTTAAATTGAATGAAAAACAACTTTATTTTAAAGGACTGAAGGATTTTTCTTCGTGTTTATCGAATGCTTTCAACTTAACATAGTTATTTTTGTTTTCTGTCTGCCATTTCCATTAAGTTAAATTTTAAAGTTAATGCTAACTAGATTCCCATTAGATTCTCTTTTGAAATTATGTAAATTAACAAAACAAACGCCAACAAGTAAAATTATAAAAATAAAATGTTTAGAGACCCCAAATCATTACAATACATATGTATAACTAATTTACTTAAAACGGGACATTGGTTTATTTACGTCAGTTGGTAGGTTTATATTTAAAAAAAAATCATTTTTATTAACTTTTATTTTATTTACCAAAATAGTATTTATTACAAATTAAAAAAGTAATCACACAAATACTCAATTATTTTTATATTATTCAGAGGAACAAATTTGTTTTAATACAGCTGGTGATGATTTTAAGTAAGAATAAAATTCTTGGTTTTTATTTATAATTTACCTTAGATTATTCCATTCGGTTACTTTTTGCAAAGTGATGTAGTTAAAGACGTTGGAAAACGGGACAATTTTGAGTCCCGAAGCTTTTTTCGGGGACACCGGGACGGAGAACCGTAAAGAGGGACGGTCTCGTTTAAAACGGAACGTATAGTCACTTTATGTTTATATTCTAAATATTATAATAATACTAAACCCTTTATTGCTTTAAAAGTAGTATTTGGTACAATTGAACACATTTAAAACTCAAACTCAGAGCAATTGGCGATCTTATTACTAAAAGTAATTTCTTCCAGATAACTAATTATTAAAGTAGAAACAGTGTTAGTAGCAAGTTATGTAAAGGAAATTATTTAAAATTATTTTGCTTATAATTCCCGCTACAACATTCAATAACTTGTCTCGACGCGTTTCGCCACTTCACTCACTCGCTTCGCTTCGACGACAAGTAATGTAATTTAGGATAATTTTCTATTTATGATTACTATATAAATACATTATATACATATATTATTCAGAAAGAGAGATATAGAGATATTAAGTTTAAGTTTCTTGTGGTCTTCTTCTCGTCATACGTCTTTCTGAAGCCATTGTTGAGCAAGCGCACGCCTTTAGTGCCTATGCTAATAAACAGTTTTCATTTCATTTCAAAGACGGTGCAGACTTAATAGATAATGACAAATTATGCCAAAGACGTATAGCTTCCACAGTAAAGGGATTTGAGTAGATGGAGGTAGAGTGAGAAGGAATCAGTAGAAGTAGGAGAGTAGGAGAAGATCGAAGGGAATTGGAAGTGGATATTTACGATAAGAAAGTGGGTGTAGGGCTAAAGAGAACGCGGTATAGAATATGTTTGTATTGAGTCATCCGCTAAATTATTATCCATGATAATGAAATTATACAAAATGCCTCTTATATTGGTTGGAGTTAGAATTATAGTGTACGTAAATCAACGACTCCAAGTAATAGGTTAACATAGAAGCGTTTGTCTATACCAGGGGTCGGCAGACTTATCAACCAAATGAGCCGAATATCAAGTTTCTAGATTTTCCCATGCCTCCAGAGAGCTGCAACATGAACTTTATTATTTAACTTTATTATATACTACATATAATGAAAGTCTAATTTGCTTCTGCCTGCCCCTGGTCTATACTAATATAATAAAGAGAAAACATTTGTTTGTTTGTGTGTATGTATTGAATAGGTTCCGACACTACAGGACTGGTTTGAAAAATTCTTTTACCATTAGAATCCTACATAATCCCTGATGAAGATAGGCTATAGAATATTTTCAAAAACGTTAGGGATCCGTATGAAAACTTTAATAATGTCATTATATTGCGTACGCTGCAGAAATTTTTGACAATAGAGCAAAGTGATGTACTACAGTTTTATAGAGGACATCAATATCTGCAAAAAAGTCAGCAACACCACGTGTCTAACTATTATAGTTATATCACAATAACTACTTTTTCATATTAAAATTTAAACTTCATAGTACTTTATATCTTCATCAGTCACTGGAAACAGGCATTCAGTGATAAATTTCTGTGTAGAATTTTGTTTTCATATTCAAAATACACTATTTTTGACTTATACATAGTTAGGAATGAATCATGTATAAAGGAGTTTTTCGGCAAAAAAATTATAACAATTTGTAACTTTGTAATCACTCGCTAAATCTTGAGTCATAGTTCTAATTTCAAAATAAAATTAACTTTCAAAAAATATATAATTGTCTATATCGTTTCTTATAAATAGTCATATTTATTTAAAAGAGTAAATAAAATAATATATGTTTCGATTATTTTTTTGTCTCATACTTAAAAGATAAAATTTCTGTTGATTAGTTCCGTTTATAATCACATAATATATTTTTTAAATTAAAATACAAATCCCTGGTTTTAATTAGCGTCTATATAAATATGATTCAAAATAGAAAACTTCAAATAAAATTATAATCGTAGTTGGGCTGCATAGTCTTATATCCTTTGCCTTTAATAAACATCAACAAAAAAATAACGGCCTGTCAAAGCTGTCATAGTCCGTGCATAGTCGAGCTTGACAGATTACCGATCGGAGTGCGCCGTCCAGTCGCACGAGGGTTTTAAATTGGAAATATAAGAGAAATAGTGTTATGGCGACAATACCAACGTTACTGTCAAAGATGAGAAAAAACTATGTGGATGTCGCGAAGCAGAGCACAAATGATATCGTGGTAAGTTTTTTTAAATAATACAACATAGGGTTTTTAATTGATTTTATCGATATACAGCACCTGTATTCGGATATCTTAATTATATTCGACGTTTTTAATTAATGTTGTAAATACAGCAGCATTAAAACTTATATAAATACTAGTTAACAATAAATATTACGTATTATGATTTTGCTTTTTAGTCGTAGATCAAGGGCGGTAAATAAGTGCATGTATCGAAGTAGTTTTTCTTTTGAGACAGAATATTTACATCCCTCTAAGTATTTGCTAATGTTATTTTTTCTTTGTTTATCATTGTGTTTTCTTTTGTTTGTTAGAATTTATTAGTGTCAAAATTACATTTAAAAGTTTGCTTGCTGTATTTATTATTAACCATATATAAGCAATGTCTAATTTTTGTATGGAAGCTTATTTACTTGATATCATATTTGACTATTTATCTAAATTTATGTTTGTTAGTTTCCGTTAGTATTGTTTCTTACATGTGTCAACTATAGCAACCATTCTCAAAGTGTGTTCCGCGGAACAACAGGGCTAAAATACTGCAAAAAATACCTACCAAAGGGAGATTATAAAGTTACATCTAAATGTTCCAACTAAATATTACATAACTAGCTGTTGCCCGCAACTACGTCTCCGTAATAATGAATGAAATAAATCTAATAAGATTTATACAAACTTTCATCCCCTATTTTATCCCCTTAGGGGTGGAATTGATCAAAATCCTTTCTTAGCGGTTGCCTACGTCACAACATCTACCTGCATGCCAAATTTCAGAGTAGATAATTCGCATATAATTACATTGATTGTCGATACCAAGCAAGAGTTTTAGATCACAAGCACTATTCTTGATATTTAGGAAATTATTCAGTTATTTACTATTTGATTTTGCTGTTGAACAGCTGTACAGTGAAAATTCATATGAGCATGCTGGTTGGATACTACTCATTATATAGTAACTCGTACTGTGAAAATATTACTACCCGCAGGCCAGATGTAGTATTAGGCCTACTCTGAAAAACAATCTCATAAATAAATACATGAGTGTGGTTTTACGTATTGTTTTATTGTGACTACCTACAGCGGGGTCTCTTTTCATTACAAAAATGTGTAGGTACTTCAATATATAAACAAATAATAAATGCATAACACAGACAAAAGATGTTTTTAGTTTTGATTTTTAATATTGACATCCTATGCGTACTAGTGTTTAAAAGATTCATAAAAAGCAAAATTTATGCTACAATGTAGTAGTGGAACTTTTAAATAACATTAAAGTGTAATTTATGATATTCATTGTAATAAATTAACTTAGTCTAAAAAGATAGGTGCTCATATCAATATAAATTTATTGCAATTTGTACTTACATATATTGTTATCATACATTCAGACGTGTATCTATATAATGCTCAGTACTCACCATTGTTTGGCTCATTTGTTTTTATTGTGTAAACTGCTACTAAGGAACACTGACCCTAACATTGTGTTGGTTTAGGTCATATATACTTTAGGTTTTTTTTTAAACATGAAAGTAATATTTGCAATACATAAATTCTGTTAATATTTTTAGTATAATTTGTATTTCATATAGATAATATCCTCTTTGCTATTGTATATTCAATGTCTCAAGTATATATACCTAATAATAGTAATAATTTTTATTATTCACCCTTTCTAGCGAAGTGGTTAGTGCGCTAATCTGTTATGTCTGAAGTGCCAGGTTCAATTCCCTTGGTATCTTTTGTACAGAGTGTTCTAGTTTATTGTCAGTACATTGTATATACATATATATATATATATATATATATATATATATATAGTGTGTGTGTGTGTTTCTTATTTAATTATGATTATTTTTTTATCATCACTGATTTAAAAAAAATGAATATACAAAGTATTCAGTTTGTGATATTCGCTAACATATAACAGCTTTATTATACTAGACTGGACATCTTTTGTGTCTCAATAAGGAAAAGATATTTATAATATAAACGGATGCCAAGATTTCCATTGACTAATTTTAATTTATTTTTAATTATATTATTTGAAGACGTACTTGTGTTATGACAGGTTAAAATGTTTTAAAATGGAGCTGGTTGAGAGGAATAGATAATTTGTATGAGCGTTTTAATTTTATTTAGTTTCCACATGACATAGACAATTTACAAGCTTCTTTACCACTAGGTTTACGGACGTTTTCTATATACCAACTTCTACTAAAACGCGTCAATTTGACGCATATCGTAGAGATAGGTATATCGCATAGACAAGTTCAGTAATTCAACACTTTTAAAGAAAATAGACTTCAATATATATTTCCCTCGATCAATGAATAAAAGTCATACAAAGAGATAAAATAAAAATTTAAACAGTTTTTGGTAATTCTCTGATAAAAGTCAAAATGCGTCAAATTGACGCGTCCCGTAAACCTAGTGTTAAAATTCAGCAGTCATGTGATCTTGTCTTTATATATGAACCAGGGCTTCATATAATCAAATACCTGTCCATTGATAATAAAATAAGATTCTTAAGTAGCCTTGTATGTGAGTCTTAACCGTCTAATTAAAATAAAACCTTTAATTATGTACTTCGTTATTTATTATATCTTATCTTAAATTACAATATACATTATAAGAGTGGTTGGTTTGATAATGGTAACAGTTGCCAATTCATTCAAGTCTTCTTAAGTTCTCGTCGTGGCACACTTTGATTTAATATATCTTATTATGTAATATATCTTAATATATATTATTACTAAATTACTCAGGGCTCTCTTGAAAATGAAAATCTCTTCATAAGCTATTATAATATGTTGTATATGTGTAGAATATATTCTATACAATGAATGAATTACATTGTTGCAAAATCTATCACAGTGATATGCTTGTAGGGATTATTACTCAATACATAATACGTTTTTGATTTACGTATGGATTTAGTACGACAGTATTTCGTGTGCCCTCGCTCGTTACCTTCTACGCATTTCATAAGATAACAGACATATAAATAAATAATTACTACTATTAAAATAAACAACATTGTGGTTGAATGAATTATTCTTATGTTGATTGTGTTAGATTCGTGGAAATGTTATCTTGGAAATTTCGCGTTAAAATTTTTATGTTTAAATTCACATGAACACCATTTATTCATAGTTAGTACAATAGATGTATTTATTCATTTGTTTTATACTCTGCTTGATATTAAGCTGGAGTGCGATAGATGGGTGGAAACAATTGTTAAAAACAACAAATATCGTCTCTGCTATGCCAATTCGTGAGGCGAAAGTATATGGTTACTTTAAAACTGATCCTAATTATTAATTAATATCCTATGCTATGGCTTTCTGGACACACACACACACACACACACACACATACACACACGCACACGCACGCATGCATACTACATCTACATGCGATATATATATTTAGGTATAATTTGTTGTTTCGGAATTTAAACTCGAGTCATATATTAACATTAATTAATGTAGATTAATTATTTATCAAACATATTATATAAATTGTGATTGTAACAATGTCTTTATTAAATAGTTACTGTTGTATTTATTAAACCGCAACATATAAATTCGAAAACCAATAATTGTTTAGTTTTGGAATTGTTTTATGTTCATTATGTTAATTATTGTATGTCGTGTGATTGGTTTTAGATATTTTTGTATATAATAAGTGTTATATTTATTTTTCTGTTTGTTATAGAAAATACAGTTCTGCAGCACTCATAACGAGATGAGAGAGATAGCTGCTCGTATTTGTCGCAATTATCTACATGGTGTTTGGAAAGTGGTGGACCCGAAAGACATAGAATTTCGGCGAATAAGGTCAGTATAATTTAATATAATAATATACATCGCCGGGTGCTATTAGCATAGTTATAAGAGAGCTATTTAAAGTTGTTATTGTGCATAGTTTGTTTGTGCAGGTCAGCCATTCTCAAAGTGTATTCCGCGGAACCCTAGGGCTAAAATACTGCAAAAAATACCTACCAAAGGGAGATTATAAGGTTACATCTAAATATTGCAACTAAATATTACGTAATATTACATTGCAATATGATTATTCATAAATACATATAATTTTTTATAATTATATTAAGGTTTAATCCTTCGCCAAAAAAGTTTGAGAACCGCTGGTGTATGTTATACGTTCTTCTACTGAGTATCTGAAATTTGATCAATGACAGTTATATTTTAAAGTTATTTGAACAAAACAAAAAAAACTAAAACTGCCAAAATGTTATTCAGAATATAAATCCACAATGGGCTTATTTTTTAAATACATTTAATAAAATATATTTTGAATAAAAGCTGATCGATTAAAGACGTCTCGGAATAGTTCTGTTTAAAGAAAATTTTTCTATTGAGAATAAATGAAATTTCATAGAAAGGAATTCAACATTGAATTCACAATATCGACGGACTTTATAGGAATCTTAAATACGTTATCGATGCAATTTGATATAGCACACGAGGTGCGTTTCAATAGTTCCCGAGTGTACGGTACATAGGGAATTTTTTAATAAACCTATTGTTAGACCATGATGTGAACGTGTGATGATCACGATCATGTGACGTAACCCTTCACTGATTTTAGACTGAGCTTAGTAAGTGATTTAAATATACGGTGGTACATCGACATACGAGTTTAATTCGTTATGTAACCTTGCTCGTATCTCAAAGCACCGTATGCTGCTGCGAATGTAGATCGCATCGCAAAAGCAAAATATCCCTCGTATCTCAAAACATTTGCATATCAGGGCACTCGTATATCGAGGTACCACTGTATTATTTTTAGCTCTTAATAATCGTCTACGATATCATAAGAAGTATACTCCTTTATAGTATTAATGGCATTGTAATATTTCTCAGTTAACAATATCAGTATTTATTGGACCAGTTCTTCCTTACCACTTGTTATTTAGTGAAAATAGGTTACGCTTTTGTTTCAAATTCATTTTGTAATATATTTCCAATGAATAATAGAAGGAAGGGTTGAGACATTTAATTATTAATCAGACTGAAGGAAAGGAGACTGAAATTATATAAAAGGACCCTTTATAACAATATTTTACACAAACATTCCGAGGTGGACTCTTTTGATACGTTGGAAATTAATTAATTTTAAAATGAGAAGGAACTTCCTTTAGTTATAGTGCTTCAATCGTATAATGCTATGAAACGAGGACCGATGGAAGAATTTCTTCTTTGTGTTATCGGTATTTTCTTCTTTTACGTTCCTTTAATGTATTGCCGACGATTGAATTCTATGTAATTAAATTTATAATATACTACTAAATAATTGATGTAAATAGATTCTCTTTTGTCTAATTATTACAATATTGCTATCCCAAAACTACTACATAAAAGATAATTAGCTATATCTCTCCTTCGAGTTGTACGGTTCGGCTTTGTCCAGTGGGTATTAGTACGCAGAACGATCCTAATTTATCGCTACTGAGATTATTATATTAAGGATCAAAATTAATGACTTTCATATAATTGGTTACGGTTTGGTGAACTATAATTCAATAAACTGAACAAGAGAATTTCCATTGTTGGCTATGATTATAGGATACTAGCTTTAACCCGCGGCTTCGCTCGCATTTAAGTCATTAAATAAGTGTCAGAGATCATTTCAATAGAAATGAATCAATATGATTCCAAACTGCTGAAACTATAGTCAGTTAGAAACTATAGTAAAAATTTTTTTTAATAAAAAGTATCCTATGCTACTTCTAGTACCTCCAAAAATATGTATACAAAGTTTCATGATGATCGGTTAAGTTAAGGTAAGATGCGTGAAAACGTAACAAACAAACTCACATTCACATTGATAATATTACTAGCTTTTGCCCGCGGCTTCGCTCGCATTTAAGTCATTAAATAAGTGTCAGAGATCATTTCAATAGAAATGAATCAATATGATAATTATATTTTGACCAGATTTCCATCGAAACTATACTAAAAAATAATTTTATTTTTTTTAATAAAAAGTATCCTATGCTACTTCTAGTACCTCCAAAAATATGTGTACAAAGTCTCATGATGTTCGGTTTTTTTTAAATTTTTTTAAAATTTATTTACTTTTAGTAAATGGTCTCCAATTGAGCGCTTTTACTCGTCAACACAAATATAACGCTAAGTAGTTATTGCGTGAAAACGTAACAAACAAACTCACATTCACATTTATAATATTAGTATGGATAACGGTTCTTAAATTTGCTAGTTATTGAAAACGGTCAATGTAATACATAATAACCACTTTGCAATGGACATAAACTTGGGTGCTCAATTACAGACGTGCTTATTGTATAATTTTCTTTATTGTAACGGAAATGGTTACTCAAGCGCATGTAGCTGGGATGACGGTCTTTATTGATAAAACAGTTTTTTTTTCTTATTCATTTGGAAAACTTACAGCTAAATACAAATAAAATAAAATAAACCAATTAAGGTTATCGCCAATGAAAAATGAGAATGAAACAGCGTTAAAGATTGGTCTCATACAATTGGGGAAACCAGTTAGGTGTATCTGTCTAACAGCAATATAGGTAGATTCCTTTTTACTTGCAAAATACTACTAAAGAAAAGATTAATGGTCAATTTATATCCCTACTAATATTATAAATGTGAATGTGAGTTAGTTTATTACGTTTTCACGCAACAACTATTTAACCGATCATCGATCATTTGGAGGTACTAGATATAACATAGGATACTTTTTATTAAAAAAAAATATAATTTTTTCTATAGTTTCCAATTGAAGTTTTTAATTTCCAATTAGTATAATCTCTGATACTTATTTAATGACTTAAATGCGAGCGAAGCCGCGGGTAAAAGCTAGTAGAGATATAAACGTTCTCTGCTATAAACAGCGTTCGCTTTTTAATATTTTAATCTGTTGTTTCGAAAGCGCAGCCGTCCCGTCGTGGTCGCGGTGTGACGTCAAAATGATTACATTATTTTACTTGAATTTAAAAAAAATATGCGCTCACCGTATTAATATACATATTAATTATGCGAAGATTGAAAGTTGTAATAGTTGTTGAGAAATTATAACGTAGTGGACGTTGCATTTGTCCTTGACATTTTCTATCAATGCACGTGTTTATTTTCACGTGTTTAAAAATATACCGTGACCGTGATCTACAGCTTTATATAAATGTATGAGTATATATGTATACTAGCTTTTACCCGCGGCTTCGCTCACATTTAAGTCATTAAATAAGTATCAGAGATCATTTCAGTAGAAATGAATCAATGTGATAACTATATTTTCTTGCTTGGCTTAAATTACAACATACAATGATGTTTCCTAACCTCAAAAATTCAAATAGTTTTTTACTGCATATATAAAAATGACAGATGGAAATAAAAATAAATATAGAAAAATTTCAAACAGCTGAAACTATAGTCAATTGGAAACTATAGTAAAAAATATATATTTTTTTCTAATAAAAAATGTCCTATGTTACTTCTAGTACCTCCAAAAATATGTGTACAAAGTTTCATGATGATCGGTTAAGTAGTTGTCGCGTGAAAACGTAACAAACAAACTCACATTCACTAATTAATTAATTCTAAAACGTTTATTTTAATCATTTTTATTCCGAGTTAACGTATATGATACTTTAAGGTTTAAGACATTTATTTGCTCAAAAAGAATTACAAAAAATTCACTTAATTGAGATAAAAATAATAATAATAACTATAAATAAACATAACGCACGTACGTATATTGACAACACCATCACAAGGCACTCAAACCCATTATATGTTTTTTTAAATTCATATTTAAATTTAATAATATTTCTAATATTAATTATGTTAGTTGGTAATTCTTTATAGACCTGCGCTCCTTCCACCATAACACTTCTTTTTCCATAGCTAGTTTAAAAATTCAAGTCGAAATATTCTTATATCAAATCTCAAGTTAAATCGAATGAAAAATATTTATATTTTTATAGATAGAAGCAAAGTTTAGTAGACGTAGAAGGTAATGTGGGATGGGGGTTGCTAAGTGGCTTAGCCGTCTGGCAACGAGCGATCGTCCCCTATCCGCCCATCATAATACTATTCAGTTTACAATAAATATTATTAGCATATATAACACTAGCTGTTGCCAGCGACTTCGATCGCGTACTAATGAAGATATAAAGTACTATGAAGTTTAAATTTTAACATGAAAAAGCAGTTATTGTGACATAACTGTAATAGTTAGACATATGGTATCACGCACTTTTTTTGTAGATATTGATGTCCTCTATAAAACTGTAGTACATCACTTTGCTCTATTGTCAATAATTTCCGCAGCGTACGCAATATAATGATTTTTCTTCACACTTTGAGTTACATTATTGAAGTTTTCATACGGATCCTTAACGTTTTTGAAAATATTCTATAGCCTATATTCATCAGGGATAATGTAGGATTCTAATAGTAAAAGAATTTTTCAAATCGGTCCAGTAGTTTCGGAGCCTATTCAATACATACAAACAATCAAATGTTTCCTCTTTATTATATTAGTATAGAACTATATTTTATTTTTTACATATAATACGATTTCCCTACAGTTGGTTGGTTAGTTCCTACTTAGTTTATATCGAGTACTGAGTAATACTTTATTAGAAGTGTAGTATCTATCCCTTTATCACCTCGAGCATGCCATCCTATCCCATGGTTAAAATTTCATTTAGTTTATATAATAGTACTCCTTTTTTATAATATACTACATATTATAAAAAAGGATAATGTAATTTTGTAAGTAGGCTTTTGTTTCTCGTTCTTCGTTATGACAGTTATTATATTAGCTTAGCTTGTGTCGGTTTTGTCTTTAATTGCTACATTGATGTCAATGGGAATAGAAACCCTAGTCGTAGTAGTTTAGTGAAATGTGCTCTGAAACTACTGAATCCTATTGTATGCATTCCCAATTCTAAGTGATACTTGACGCTATTATATCTAGGTAGTCCAACTTGCAGACTGTCACTGTACTTGACTGTGCTATGCGTACCCGGAATTTCAGTTACATGTCTTGAATTAAAAACTTAATTCTGATAATCAGACTGTTTTATACCAGTTTTAGTTACAACCATAGATTTTTTTATTTTCTTATAAGAATTCTCTGATTGAAGTAATTTTTATTGTTAATGAAAAAAATATATAAACACGTTCAGATTGAAGTTTTTCTTCAAATCACTCCTTTATGTTATATAATGGATATCAGTTTTTCCAATTGTAAAAAACTTATTCAGAATAGAACGTATAAAAACTTTATCGTTTTTTGTACGATACTGATTTTAATATCGAATAGTGAACCGTATTCCAATACTTTACAATACAATGTTGTCAGTGAAGTGGATAACAAGAATGGAATTAAATTATAAAGTCTGCATAGTACATATTTTCCAACGATGCATCGAATCGGAAACAAATCTACAAGCATTCCAAACAGAATTCCAATTGGAATAAAATGTGGAATATTTTAAAACATTTTAAATATTTTATTTATAGAAAGCTAGAGAACTAAATTAAATCAAATTAAAAAACAAAATTGATCTTAAAATTATTTTCGATTTAACGATGAATTCTGAATAATTGAATTTTACAATTGAAATGAAGTAAAATATTGTAAAATAAAGACTATAGTTTATTCAAATTTTCAATTCATAATTATAAATTTTTAATTAGTCTGCCCAACAGACAATACCTATTGTTTTCTATTCATTCCACTTAAATCTAAATGAAAATTACGCTTACGACTATTCTCAACGACAAAATTTTGTACTTGTATTGTAAAATAGACTTTATGGTTAGCCCAATAGATGTAACTCTAATATCGGAACATAATATGTTTAAAAAAAGAATAGTACAATCGCTATTAAAATCTACTTACGTTCAAAAATTGTATTAAGCCCTTAAGCTGTCGTATAATGCGTTTTGCTTCTGCAGGGGAAAGACAGACACGCCATTTGGCTAGGATCGATTTGGGTGCATGTAGGGGTTGTAGAGGCTCAGTCACCGTTTGCTCGTGGAGCGGAGCACTCCTCCGGACTACATTTTCGGCTTCATATGTAGTCACTATGAAACCGAAAATGTAGTCCCGTGATTTCGAAGTTGGCGCGAGTTTTTTTTGTTATCAACAATTTAAGATTATTTAAAAAAAAAAAGTGTCGATTTGGTGAAATAGTGTTCGTACCATCGAAAAGTAAGTACAAATATTATTTTCACTTGTTTGCGTGAAACACGTGGCTGTATTCGTTGGTTTATTTTTTTTATTTGTCAGCTTTTGCTGCGATTCGCGGGTTTTATACTATTTTATTCTGAATTTTTGCTTTGTTTTTTTTTTTTACAATGTCTAATAGAATTATTTTAAAGAGTAAAATGGGAATTTAAATCATACACTTGCTATTTTTTAAGAATAAAAAGTATGTGTAATTATATTTTGTAATTAAAACTATATTAATTTTTAAAAATATATAGAGTATATTTAAAAATATTAATATTATTAAGTTAAGGAACCAAGTAATTTGAGATGTTCTTTTAATAGCTATATTTACGAGTTTCTTGTGATATTCTTCTCGCCATACGCCTTTCCGAAGTCACGGTAGAGTCTAACGATGAGCAAGTGCACGCCTTTAGTGCCTATGCTAATAAACGATTTTCATTTCATTTAAAAAAAAACTAAATTTTAACACTAGATTTACCAGCTTAAATATACCAATTTCTACCAAAACCAAAAGAGTATATATTTGTTACAAATATATATATAAAATAATATAAAATTCATAAAACTAATATTTATATTATAAATTAAAGAAGATTAGAAGAATTAAAGAAAATGTTTCACGCAGTAGGAATTTTAATTTGATCTTGCAAGAGCAGTCATTTTGACTGGTCTGGTAAATCTAGTGTTAATAACAAAAACAATATTTAATATTCAGATATTTTTCTTATAAAATAACATTAATATTATCTCTTACACGTGTATATTTAATATGTGTTTACAAAAGTCAACATATTTTAAAAATAAGTATTCAATACGACGTTGATTACGTTCTGATGTTTCCAATTTTCTCCCCCGTTGCTACGCGGAAACGGGGGTCTGATTTAATATTGCTAAAGTATTTACGACGTAGGGAGTAACTAGGAAGTGCAATGTGTGGGCTTAATAATTTTTAAAAGAATATTATTCGAAGTCGTATTCTTTTTTTGAAAGGAAATAAAAACCGGATGCTGAACTGAAAATTGAATGGACGTATACGCTCGGATTTCGTTCTTCTTGTGTTGTATAAAAAACGAACTTACAAAAAAGGACATAAAAACTTTTTATTTCTTCTCTTCGCAAACTCTTATAGTATTGTAAATATTATATATTATGTTTGACGGCCTCTGTAGTGTAGTGATTAGTCCCTCGGTCTGTTACGTAGAAATCACGAGTTCGACTCCCGACCGAGGCAAATATAAATGTGATATGAAATAAAGTGTTGTATTTCTTTGTTTATTTATTTTATACTAGCTTTTACCCGCGGCTTCGCTCGCATTTAAGTCATTAAATAAGTATTAGAGATGATTTCAGTAGAAATGAATCAATATGATAACTATATTTTCTTGCTTGGCTGGGATTATTAATTTTTAAAAATTACTACATGCAATGATGTTTTCTAATCACAAAAATTCAAATACTTTTATACTGCATATATAAAAACGACAGGCGGAAATAAAAATAAATATAAAACATTTCCAAACAGCTGAAACTATAGTCAATTGGAAACTATAATAAAAAATATTTTTTTTTTAAATAAAAAGTATTCTATGTTATTTCTAGAACCTCCAAAAATGTGTGTAGAAAGTTTCATGATGATCGGTTAAGTAATTGCTGCGTGAAAACGTAACAAACAAACTCACATTCACATTTATAATATTAGTAGGGATTTTATTTACTTTATGTATTGCATATGAGTTTTTATTCGATAAGAGAATCTTGCGGCTTGGTGCACTTAATATGCCAGAGGCAATTTCTCGGATACAAATTGTGATTTAAACTCCAATATCGGAGGTAAATTGTTCGAGCAGCCATGTAAATACGCTCTCCTTGGTAACTGTTCACTATAATATATCTCGAAAATGGATTTTCAAATCCTCCCTACCATATAAATGTGTATGTGAGTTTGTTTGTTACGTTTTCACGCAACAATTACTTAACCGATCATCATCAAACTTTGTACACACATTTTTGAAGGTTCTAGAAATAACATAGAATACTTTTTATTAAAAAAAATATATATTTTTTATTATAGTTTCCAATTGACTATAGTTTCAGCTGTTTGGAATTTTTTTATATTTATTTTTATTTCCGCCTGTCATTTTTATATATGCAGTATAAAAGTATTTGAATTTTTGTGATTAGAAAACATCATTGTATGTAGTAATTTTTAAAAATTGATAATCCCAACCAAGCAAGAAAATATAGTTATCATATTGATTCATTTCTACTGAAATTATCTCTAATACTTATTTAATGGCTTAAATGCGAGCGAAGCCGCGGGTAAAAGGTAGTATAAAATAAAGTGGATTCACTAATATAAATTGCATGAAAATCTATTTTGAATTTCGATAGATATGAATAACTTTTCATAGATCGGCTACGATAATAGAAACGTCCATTTATTAGCAGGTTTTTTTAAAGGTAGAGTGGAAATTTTAAATTTATAAAATGGCAGTGAATATTTTTAGAATTTTATTCGCCTAATTAAATATTAACCAGTCGGGGCGAGAGCTCAGCCGTCTGATATAATTACGTTGGCCTCATAGTTTCTTTGTTTTTTTTTTTATAGAGAATACGTTTATTTATGACTTTGTATGAAGCTAGATTTTAAAATATATTTTTTAAAATAATTAATATGAGACAGAATTATGCGAACAGACGCATTAAAAATTTTCAAATGACGTGGACAAAGTAATTTGTCGAAAAATTTGTATTACAAAATCATTTGGTCGATTTTCAAAATTTCATTTGTTATTTATATTTTTTTAAAAACTATCGACGTTTTATTTTAATACTTGAATTCGACGTTATGAAAGTTTTACAAGCATCACGGTTGTGGTGAAACATACAGCTGTCAATAGCTTCATAAAGTATTTTGAAGCATTTAAATCATATTTGTGGCTATGTACGGATGTATTGTAATTTTTTTTTTTGTTGTCAGTCCATAAGTGAATTGACTGTAAGTGCTCCATTGTTCTCAACTCGAGGGTAAAGTCGTTACGAACAATACATGTTAGCAATAAACTGCACTTTAGTCACATTTCATCTTGTTATATTCTAATAATAGCATGAGCGTACAGTTTCCAACAAATGTAGCGCCACTACTGCAGTTTGCCAATTAAACTGCAAAACTCCTATCCCAGGTGTGAAATGAGAAAAGTTAGTACTTAACAATATAAACCGTTTTCGAACAACTTCTATGTTGCTTTGACAGCTAATAGTTGAGTTAAGTTGAATATAATAGAGTACATATGTTAAATGAAATTTGTACTTTTAAGTCATTATAAATATAGTATGAACGGCACGTAGGTACATTTTTGCTCAATTTGTTTGAATACGTTATGGGCACATTAGTTGCCCGTTATATATCGCTGGGAAAAGCTTTGTTCGTGATGTCATCACTAGCATATTAAATTGAATCCCTTACCTCGCATAACGAGCATAATTCGTTTCGGAGTCTTACTCGTTAAACGAAATAATCTTAACTAGCTAGCGCAGAGTTCCAAAATCTAAACACAGACTGATAACACGGAAAGTTTTAACGCACGATTCGGGGATCACCTTATCCACGTCTCTCGTTATGCGAGCTATTACTTTACAATTTATTTTGCTCGTTATGCGAGGTTCCACTGTATTTTTGTTATAAATTATTGTGTTATGTATTAATCGAATCTTAGGTGTGATACACACAGATACAAATCCTCATACGACATAGAGAAGTGACTTTTTTTAAAATAAAATTACAGAGAAATATTGCTATAAATTTTATTTATTTATTTATTACTTAATAATAGAGAAAGAAAAGATAAGAGTAAGTGAGTAAGGAGATGGCGGCCTTATCGCTGAGAAGCGATCTCTTCCAGGCAACCTAACTTTGAAAATGTAGAGCAATGCAGAAGACAAATAGTGGGAGTTATAAATAGATACAAATATAGATGATATATATGCTTAGTAAATTTTATACTAATATATTTTTAACAGTTATTCAGTGTGGAAACGACTTTACATTGTAATTTGAGAAATGTTATTGCAGTTAGGAGCTAGGTATTCGCCAATGGAATTCGAAGCGGTTGACGGAGAACTCGACCTCTGAACTAATTGAATGTTCAAATCGTCTTATACGTGCTCTGTAGTTTGGTTAAAGGGTGGAGATTACATAATTAACATTACCGTCTACTGTATGTTCATTAAATAATGATCGATGTATGATTTCTGCTTTTAAAAATGTATTACATTTTATTAGCTCCTTTGTCTGGAGGTCGGTTTTGGATAATTTTAGTTTTAGCTCGCATATTTCTCCTCGTATTTTGTATATCTTTAAAAGAGTCGAATTGTGTTAATTATAGAACGTCTTAACATAACGTTGTGATGTTTCCTTATTATTATTTTTGTTTTTACTCGGATTTCTGATATTAATACACATATAATGCGTATTATGTTTCCGAAAATATATTTTCATGGATAATAATTGGAAGACTCATTAAAAATCGATTGAATACTATATATATATATATATATCTACTAAAATTATAAATGTGAAAGTGAGTTTCTTTGTTACGTTTTGACGCAACAACTACTTAACCGATCATCATGAAATATTGTACACTAGTTTTGGAGTTACATAGGACATTTTTTATTAGAAAAAAATATATATATTTTTTACTATAGTTTCCAATTGACTATAGTTTCAGCGGTTTGGATTTTTTCTATATTTTATTTTCGTCTGTCATTTTTATGTATGCAGTATAAAACTATTTCAGTTTTTGAGGTTAGGAAACATCATTGTATGTTGTAATTTAAGCCAAGCAAGAAAATATAGCTATCATATTGATTCTATTCGCGGGTAAAAGCTAGTATATATATTATTGATTATTGTTATAATTTTTATTGGGACGGTTAGCCGGATTTGCGTTGACGTGGACCTCCAATCGAATATCCTCGTGTTCAAATCCCTCAAAGCCGCGAGAACCCATGAAGCAAATGCATTATATTCAACTCCATACAGGCATTAAATCAAATGAATAAACCGATACGTGTTATTAATCTATTCCCGCACCTGAAATACCATGCGGTTTCAATCCGGGAATAGATTAATATCGTTGGACGTTAGTTGCTCGTTTCGTTCAATAAATCCGCAAAGCCTTTCGTGATTTTATGCGAAATTTGAAGCTTAGTGCCCATTCGTTTCTGTATTAAAAATAAATACGTGTGCAAGTCTCGAAATGATTCTTTTATAATTGATTCTTCTATTGTGCGATTAATACTTTTTAAACTTTAATCGAGTTGATTATTTTACGCTCTGTGTTAATTGAAAAGTTTTTTCATTTATTATGGTCAATTTAGATTTCCTCGGAATACATTTTTTGTACACATAATCATTTTTATTCAACCTAAGATAAAATTATCGCGTTTATTTTATTACGACGTTTCGAGGGCTTTGCAAACTACTTCATCGCAGTGAAGTAGTTTTATAACTAGTTGTTTGTTGGTGCATAATTTTATGTCTTGCATCTGGGGTAGGTAGAGACAACAGTATAGTTCTCGTCTTACATACTGCTATTCATTTTCGCTTGTTTTGATGTGAAACGTCTATTGGCGCGGGTATAAACCGGATCGTTGGGGTGGCGACGCTTGCCGTGGCGACGAATTTATTTTATCGAGTTATTTCTGAAATCTATATCATTTAAGAAGTTTTCGAATTTTTAATTTTTGTATTTACTTAATATAAATAAATGTTTCTTAAATAAATAGTCATAATTTTCAGTAAAAAAAATCATGGTATTTAATTTTTTCATTAAGCAATAATTAGTTCCTGTTGTAATCTTGTCTTTTACGCATATGACTTGAATAAACTCGATGTTTCACATCTGCCAGGCGTCCCGTGACGGCTCACATTTTTTTTTATTAGCGCGATATATGATAGTATCCCGTCTGGTGTTAAACCAGTGTCCATAGATAGTAGTGTAAGTAGTAAGACCCTTGGATAGTAGTGACATTGTGGAGCAATTTAACTAAGCTGTAACTTTTGTTTCAGTGGTGGCCTATCTAACTTCTTGTACTACTTGGCACTTCCGGAAGACACATCTAAACTGAAAGAGCAACTCAAATTATGCGAAGCACCTCCACCGGGAACAAAGAAATTGTTCAATAAGACCAATACAGTTGCGATTAACGAACCTAAGAAGGTAGATTTTATTTCTATTCTTTTAATAACTGTATTGTAATTTATTAATCAAGTAGTTAAATATTATTTTGTAAAATGTATTAATTGGTGTTTGTTGTACAATACATTGGTTGATATTGCAGGTGTTGCTGCGTATTTATGGCCAAGTATTTGGTGAAAGAAATATGGATGCCATAGTTACTCAATCAGTTATCTTCACATTACTGTCTGAACGCCATCTTGGCCCGAAACTTCATGGGGTCTTTTCAGGAGGAAGGATTGAAGAGTACATACCGGTTTGTATTGTATTACATACTAGCTTTAACCCGCGGCTTCGCTCGCATTCAAGTCATTAAATAAGTATCAGAGATCATACTAACTATATATAGTCAATTGGTAACTATAGTAAAAAATAAATTATTTGTTTTTATAATAAAAAGTATCCTATGTTACTTCTAGTACCTCCAAAAATATGTGTACAAAGTTTTATGATGATCGGTTAAGTAGTTGTTGCGTGAAAACATAACAAACAAACTCACATTCACATTTATAATATTAGCAGAGATTGATAACAATTCGTCTAATAAGAATATTTGTTGATGTCACAGTGACTTATGTTTATTTATTATTATACAGGGAAGGTCTCTTATAACAAGAGAACTAGCGGACCCGGTGTATTCGATGAAAATCGCTGAGAATATGGCCGCTATACACTTGATGGACGTGCCCTTAACCAAGGAGCCCACGTGGATTTGGAAAACGATGACCAACTGGCTTAAGACCGCCAATTCCTGTCTGGGAGGCGACATTGAAGCAAAGGTAACTGTTATAGTTCTCACGTCACTGATAACTATTGTCCAAGCTAATTGGATGTACTTCTTCTATTATTAATGGCCTCAGATGTCTATTAAAGATAATTCTGCCAATGTCTAGTATTCGGACAGCAGTCCAATAAGAAATTATAAAATTTTAATTCACACGTAAATCCTCATCTCAAAAAAACAATACTCTCACTAAAATCTCAATAATAAATTATTAAATACAAGAACAGAACAGATTTATTGAGCTTACTGATGACAGTTGACAGTTTACTTTTTAATATGTCATGACACCTGTTTTGAGTCAAGGCATTGTGTGAATTTAAATTACATGTGTTTATTATTATTTTCAGCCGAGGAACGTCCGAAAAATAATTAAGCATTTGAAGAAAATCGATTTTGAGGATGAAATTGAATGGTTAAAGACATACGTGAAGGCAGTCGATTCGCCTGTCGTGTTTTGCCATAACGACATGCAAGAAGGTCCATTTTTTAAATATTTGACTTTTTTTTATTTTTGCTTTCCAATATTGATTTAATATGATTTTACATACAATAATATGTTATACAGTAATACCCCGCTTTACGCGACTCCGTTGCGCGGTTTCACTATAACGCGAAATTCAAATTTCGTGCTCAATTGCCCCGCATTACGCGAAAGAGTGCGTATAAACATAATGTAGTCATCAACTTCTCTAAAGTCGCGGGAATTTCAGTTTTTTCCGGAACGTATCACTCGCGTAAAGCGGGGCATTACTGTATAAGATAATTATTACCCGATTGTTGTACATTTATATATTTAAAATCACAGGAAATATTCTTCTGTTGGATACGACGCAAATACCAAGAACTGAGTCCAACAAAGAGAACATCAGACGCAGAAAGCACAATTCGTCAGCGACGGATGAAGAGAACACCAACTCCTTAGCAGACAACAATGAGCCAAAACTGGTGTTAATCGATTATGAGTACTGTGCTTATAATTATAGAGCCTTTGATATCGCGAACCACTTCCAGGAGTGGATTTATGAATACACCAACCCGGATCCACCATTCTTCTACATCTTAGAAGATAGTACACCAACTCTGAATCAAAGGGTAAGTCATATCCTTGTAACCTACTTCTGCCTACGCATTACTTCCTAATCGTCGAAAACATTGGAATTTTTTGATGAAATCTTTAAATTAAGTTCAAAATACGTTAAGAAAAAATAATATGACAAAAACGAAATTCTTTAACGCTGAGTCAGCCTGTCCTATAAATATGACAATGGGGATATAAATTACATTTTGATTTTATTTTTATATTATATTTGGTAGAAGTCTAAGAATCAGTTTTATGTACTTTGAAGTTGGTTACTGTTTTCTTTTACGGTATATAAAATCGGAACATAATGCTTTTCTTGAAGCAACAAAAATGATCAATTTGAAAAAATTACATTAAAATTACGTAAATATTTTTCTCAGCGGAAAAAATTATTTCATCAGAAAAATAGTATAAAAATACGAATTTCATCAAAAACAATAAAAAATAAAACTCTTAATAGGTTAAAAAAAAATTTAATATAGTGTCTTAAAAATAGGAAGTAATGGGTTAAGTTTAATTTTAATTTTAATTGTTAACAGGAGTCCTTCATTTATGCGTACCTGAAGCGTTTCTACAAAGGCACTGACCACGCCCCTGGTTACAGAGACCTCAACCGTTTACTTGAGGAAGTGGAGGCTTTCACTTTAGCCAGTCATCTATTTTGGTGCCTCTGGTCAATCATGAATGGAAATACCACACAAATTAAATTTGGCTACTGGGTAAATTAGTTTTTTTACATATAAAATTTGTATGACAACCTTGATATAACGATGCTGAAAGGAATCATAAAATAATTCGTTATATCAAGTAATTTGTTACAATTAGGTTCGTTATACAGAGGTTAGGTTAGGTTTAAAAAAATTATTAATCTCAGCTTTACGTAGGTACTAATCTGCTTTCCCTGTTATAGCGAACGATTTCGTTAAATAGAGGTAAATAATACTTTCTTTTGATATTTTGCAAAGATTGAAAATTCGTTATAAAAAGGTTTTTAACAAATGTATTTGTAATGTTTTGCATTAGCTCTAGCTAGGGGATTTGGAAAAATTCGTTAAATCGAGGAAATCGTTATATTGAGTATACTTAACTAATGGTAAATTATTTTTTAAAGGAATATGCTATGGCCAGGATTGAAAATTACCAACAAATGAAGAAGGAAATACAAGATCAGCAAACGCCAATTAACAGTAATAAAAGGAAGAGAACCAAGGTTGATAAATAATATGTGCAACCATTCCACGTGCACATATATATATATATACATATAGCGAGAATTTACGACCAATATTCTGACTATTTAATCTTTTTCAAGTCAAATTTTCACTGCATGCTTTTTTTTGTGAAAAATAAATAATAAATGAAAATGATCATAATAAAATAAATAATCATAGCAGCCGTATTTGTTAATTAAATAGAAGGGATTTATTGGTTTTTTTTTTTACACAAAAAATCATATGAAATTAAAATGTAATATGTATTTTATTCGGTATTAAATTTTTATTTGCATGTTACTCTTAGGTCTAATTGTATAGTTGATTTATCCATAGAATAAAAAACATTAGCACTGTTATTATTATTAGAACTATATTATTCAACTTAGCAAATAAAAGTTGACTGTAAATGTATCTGTCAAATAAATAATTGGCGTGCGAATAAAAAAACGTAATCTGATCTTGTAGAGAGTAGAAAGGATCTATCTCGGGATAAATATTGGTAATTAATGTGTTAGGGTAAGTACAAAAAAACTAGACAATTCATTAAACAAATGTCTATAATTGTGGTACTTACCTCTAAATTGGATTGTGACTTCATATGTTGTAAGCGTTATTGTAAGATCAACTTTGCATTCTCGCTTACAATACAACTCGATGTATCTACGCATTACCTGGATTAGGACTCTTACAACTCGATATTATATTCAATCATTTATTCCAATTAATCTTGTAGATAGTATTTAGGACATGTACCGGGTGATTCTGTTGAACGTTTGGAATTGAAAATGTATTACGTATCCAAAGAAAATCCTGAAACTTAAATTTTATTATTCTGTCATCTTTTTTATACTTCTACTGACTCTATGTCCGATAGAGAGGCAAGTGGAGTTAACATCACTTAATACATGTTCGGTTCCTTGGCAACATTCGTCAGAATCACCTGTATGTTAAGATTCCTTTTACGCCTTTGACATTGTCGTTTGCAGTACTTGAAATCTCATCCATGTTCTTGCACGAACATTGTATGAAGGTTTGTTGATTAGAAACACTGATCAGAAAACTGTACACTGTCACAGCATACCCTTGGCACGTCCCCTCGTTTGTAGAAGAGGCTTGCTTATTACTAAAGTTAAGACATATATCGTATCGTATTCTTATAATATTAAATAATAATAAAATTAGGATTTAATTTTAGATTAAGTGTTATGTTAATAAAATATTGTGTGAACCGTTGAAGACATAACCTCGAAATATCTTTACGATGCTTAAATAAGTGGCAATGAGTCTGGGGGTCTACTCGGGCATATCCGAAGTTTCGTGATGCGATCTTCACGTCTGTAGCTTACGCGAATTTTGACATATAAGTCCGTAAAAAGTACTGTCAAACGTCCATAAATGAAGCCCTGAGTTGCCTATCTGTCTTGAATATCCTGCCCAATCTGTAATTTCGTCGTATTTTCGTCCTAACTTGGTGCGCCTGAGTAGCCCCCCCGTCTCCTTGTGTGTCATGCACGAACACATAAAAACAGCATTCCCTTTCCCAGTACAAAATGCGTATATTGTTTGTGTTTTGATTGACCATTACAAGCAAAGCAATAAGGAGAAATATGTTTCGTCAAAGATTCGTGTTGTGTAATCCCAGTGTTGTTGTCTCTTGACAGCGCGAACCTTTTGTTTGAACATAATTTTTCTCCCTTCAGGACCATATAAAATTTGTAACTTGTCCATTATATCTTTGAAAACGCACAATATTTTTTTATATATCTAATAATTATTGGCGTTGTTTTGAGGGCTTTCGTCTGGTGGGTAATTTCCAACATGTTCTATTAATACTAATTTTCAACATGTTTTATTAAAACTTATTTCCAACATGTTCTATTAATGCTAATTTATTCTCAGTTTAGATTTTACCGTCACAGTACGTTCACTCAGTTTCAATGCATGCAGTTCCATATCTCGCCAGCAGATGGCGTCGAAATCATATATCTCGAATAAAGATCTTGAGCAGTTATGATGAAATTACTCACCCGATTATGACAGGGTTATATTACGGTCATATTATTTAGAATTAGTTTCCTCTGTTGTCTTCTCTCGATTATTGAATATGTTTTACAGTCTTTTTATAAGTAACGAATTAATTATATGTACTTAATCGTAATTTAGTGAGTAATTTAATACTTAGAGATGATATATGGTTAATATTATTTTGTTAATTAACTTGTTTTTAAAAGATTTATGAATTGTGTTTTTATATCTTTTGAATATTTTATTTTTAAAAATTAATTTCGAACAAAGTTGGTGCAAGTTTCTTATATGGCTAAAATGAATTAATTTATTAAGCAATTGAACGAACCACTTACAAGGTTTGCGCAATTTTATAACATTTTAAGTGATTCTATAGTTTTAGAAACTATCTTTTTAACATGTGCTGTGTTTTATTTAAGAAAATTGTTTTATAATATATGCCCTGAGCGTGAATTTACAGCTTGGAATTAATCGATGATTTGACATCGATACGATCGATATACATGCTTAGAGTATATTATGTTTTTGACCTTGGCAGAACAGGAACTATCCGAAACGAAGCTTGCTCCATTTTCAATTCTATTCAACTTTAAAGCAATGTCCCGTTCGCTCTTTCATATTTTGACATAAGAGTGAACGAGTAGGCGATATTTTTAATTTTAAACGGTTTTTATTTATTATATTTTACATTCCTTATTTTGTTTTTTTTTTCTTTATTATTATTTAAAGGACAATTTAATAAAAATTCACTCGTATATAAATTTAAACATCAATTTTCGTTTTAATTTGTACTTTTGTCGTTCATCTTTGATGAATGGTTTTTATAAGTATATATATTATTACGAGTGTCTTTTTTCCCCAATTGTCCTTTGGTTTTGTTTGTTTTTCCTAGAATAAGTAGTTTTAAGTAAATATATATACTTATACTGTTTACAATTTTACTGCAAAAATATAGCGAATAATACAGAATCAGAGATTTCCATGGCGACTAAATAATAATAGAAAAAAAAACAATTTTAATGTCTCGGCTTTAGTTTTAATTATTTTAATTTAACTATAATATCAACATAATAACTTTTACACTAGTTTTATTAACGTTAACTTTTGCTTTTACCAAATAATTTATTTATTGTTATAATTATTTTAAGGATTTTACAAGATATAATTAATTTGTTTATTATATTAATTTTTAAAAGTCATGAAGGTTTCTGATTTTGTTATTATTCTAATGTACCAACAATTTTTAACTGTTTAATAATTTCAAGTCGTTTGTCTTAAGTCTTAATGCCAATTTTGCTTGGAAAAATATACTATCTATTACACCACCACAGGCCGAAGTTAAATCCTGAACAAGTAAGCTTCATCCACGTCGCCAAGCATATCAAATGACTTGAAGCGCCTATAAATAAAACTTGAAAACCAATCACTACACAGTTTAAAGCTTTGGACAAATTAAAATCAGTTACAAATACAATTAAATTCAATAAATGCGAGTAAAAAATCCAGAATTTGTATTTCATCGTCACACGGTACATTTTACCATCTTTTGAAACGGAGAGTTAATTTAAATTACATAAATAATTATTATGTTTAATTAAATCATTTGTTTTTAGATCAAATAAATTAATTTTATATTATTATTCATATTTAGTTTAAAGTTAATAAAATTAAAATGTTGTTTTTTGTAAAAAGGGTTACATTGTTTTAATGAAATTTTTAATATATTAATTCTATTTTACTTTTAATATTTAAAAATTAAAATAAATCCGGTCGTTGGAATATTATTTATGTGAATTTAGTTATGCTCTCCGAACTTTATGATGTTACAACTAATATGCCAGTCACTCAATATTCGACGCCAAACATTTTTTTATGTTTCAAACATATTTTCGTATTACTACAATAAATAATGGTTTAAAACTATAAAGGGATGAATTTTGGATTGGTCTATTTTTTTTCAATTTAAAAATAATACAAAATAAAAGTCAATAGTTTTCCAAATGTTTATTGGTGTACATCGAGCGTCGTGTTCTAATAACTTCTGTCCATCTCATACCGGATTCATATTGGACTGGTGCAGTCAGTCTAATATGATTTCGGTGTAATATTAAAATTGAGTGAGTGACGTATGAAATTGTGATTGCTTTATTTTTGCGGTATTAGTGTAATGCAGTATAAGTGGCATTCACCGCAGGTTCATTCTTTAAGCTAGGCAACTGGCTTATAATAAATATAAAAGTTGTAATTATAGAGGGGTACCCAATTTGGATGAGCGTTCACGTTTGCATGATGGCCGGAGAACTAGGTGTTCGAAGCACAGTTTGTGCCACCTGCGCTGGGCGGCTACTTCCTCGGGGATCATTACTAAAATTTAAAATTAAAGGAAAATTGTATCAACTTATTTTCAATTTAGATCGATTGTTTTCGGTAATATATTTATCTAACGGTGGTGCTGATCCTGAAAAATTGTGGTATCCAAATTTCACTTATTTATTGCAAGTTCGTCGTAATCCGAAAATCCACTTTTAATAGGACATTATACTACTTCTGAGGTTTAAATATTGTGGACGAAATTAGCAAGTGATAAATTTAAATTGCAATGTTTACTATAAAATTCTAATCATATTATTGGTCTTCTTATGACGCAATTGCAATAAATAAGTAAATATATTTAGAATAAGTTATGAAGAGCCTGTGTACTATAGGTTTAAGATTGTTTACGCTCGAAGGCCTATCTATGCACGTCTACTCTTTTAAATCACAAAAAAATAGAATTCACATTTGGCTATTACAGAACTTACTCTAAGCTGTTTCAGAATTCACTTTTGGCTATTACAGAACTTACTCTAAGCTATTTCAGAATTCACTTTTGGCTATTACAGAACTTACTCTAAGCTATTTCAGAATTCACTTTTGGCTATTCAAGATTACACATTTTCCTTTAGCGTGTGTATAGGCCTGATTATAACGTAATATTTATTGCGATTTAGTCTTTTTCGCTTCCCTTTTGTATCCCACATATAGATATAACATTTTCCTGGAAGTTCACTTTTAGAATCCTCTTTAAAATGGGTTGTAATGAGTATACACTTGTAAACGTAAATAAATGATTGAAATAATTTTATCGTTTTATTTTACTAACATTCCAAGATATATATATCCTTTGAATATGAATTTACAGATTCAGATATATATATATATATTAAGTAGGAGGTGACAATATTTAAAAGTACATGTAGTACTATAGAATTATGACTACTAATAGGGAACAGCCTGTAGCAAAATTTACAACCTCTAGCAGACCATTGCAGATCTATAAACCACCAATTGTTGACGTCAATGAGCCGAAGTCAAACATGACAAAATCCATTATATAGCACTTTTAGCCATGCTGGGATCAGCTTGGTACGTGTGAAAAGGATATAGGTTCTAAATAAAACAAATCGAGTAAGTTTGAGAAAAGTTTACATTTATTTGTTTAAAATTTAATAGGGATATTAAAATCGAAATACACATCGTTAATACACTGTGATCGCTATAAACTAGTACATTAAACACTAACGACTATCCCATAATAATAACAATAATAAGATCCAATAATATGGCTATAAAATACAATAAGCAAGTAGCAAAATATAAAGCTTAATGTGCCGTATAAACGTAATATGAGTACAGACAACATGACACTTATTAAACTAACAAACTAAACTATTTCGACTTTATTTCCAATTTGACATATATGAGTCATCTTTATGTATAGAAAAAAAGGAATACAGTAATGCCCCGCTTTACGCGAGTGATACGTTCCGGAAAAAACTGAAATTCCCGCGACTTTAGAGAAGTTGATGACTACATTATGTTTATACGCATTCTTTCGCAAAATGCGGGGCAATTGAGCGCGAAATTTGAATTTCGCGTTATAGTGAAACCGCGCATAACGGAGTCGCATAAAGCGGGGTATTACTGTATAGAGTAACTTTTTACAATAAATTTTATATATATTTATTTTTAAGTGTTCTTCAATATTACTTTTAGTCCTTAGTAAAGTAATTTTTGAGGACTTGAGTCAACATTCAACTCATTATTAGACACGCGGGAGACCGAAGTTAGATTTCGTGGGGAGCTCTCCTTATATTAAAAAAGTGGCATGACGAGTATAGACAACAGTGACATTTGGGATGCACGACAGCCATATTGCGTAATAACACGTGCTTAACATAAGTCTCATTAGACAGTGGAGTTGAATCTTATGATCTGTCGCACCTTCCCAAATCACATTTATAGCAAATTAAAATACTAGGGCCTATGTCTAACTAATTATTGAGGTAGGATTCTTTCCAAGACCAAACCTCCATATAAACTCTTAAATTACTACTACATAATATTCTAAACTAAAACTATTTTTTTTTTAGCTTTTTTGTTATTTTGTTTTTTTTTTAATTTTAGTTTTATATTTTTTTTTGTTTTTTTTTTGTTTTTTTTTTCAAGCCGACATATTACGGCCACACATCGTCTGATGTTAAACTAATGCGTGGTCCGTCAGCGAAGACAACTATCACTGCCAACAAATGCTCTGCCATGCCGGCTCGAGAAGAAGAATGTGCACCGTCCAGGTTGATGGGGCACATTCATCTCGTTATACCCGGCTACTTTCAAGCTGGTTCCGAAACGTGACAAGTCACTTCACGGATGTTACACTTGAAAGCGGTGGTTACTACCCCGGGACGGCAGACCGAGCTAATAATAATAATCAATCCGCCTCCCACTCTTGCAAATAACAACTTACATCTACACTTACAACTTATCAAACTCCTTAACGCTCTATGTACTTAAAAACACTTATTTTAATAAACCGTTAAATTTCGCATATGTGTGTAGTAATAAATGTGTAAATTAAGTAATATTTCACATTAAACTCCAAGAAATAAAGACCGTAATATAATCGTCAGAGTAATTTATATGAATAATGATTGTATCAGTTTGGGAGCTATATTTTACATTGCACAAAGAGCGTAAGAAATTATTCCTACATAAAAATATAACACTAAATATTCTTAAACTATACCCCCTTAAGTTACAGTAATACGTGAATTCTATACTGTCGATCGTTTCGAACGTCTGGAACTAATATTTACAATCCAGACACAAAAATAGGTTCATTCCGGTACATAACTGTTTTGATAATTAGAAAAGACTTTTCTTCCATAAACTAATCAAGGTGCGTGACTATGTTTTTTTTGTATTGAAAAATCACTTAGTAAAAAAAAGGTTATTTAATTTACGATGTCTTACCAGCAAAAGTAGTTAGAATTTCCAAGCTATATTTTAACAAATAGTAATAAAAAAGTCAAATCTTATTAAACACAATTATGTACCAGCAAGAACCCACAAAGACAACTTAAACAAACATAGGTGTCAAGTCTAATTGTAGAGTCGTCATGTCAACCCGGCAATTCACAGACTGAATACGTCTATATAGACTCGCTTTTCGCCATGTGAACGGTGGTACTTCCCCGGGACAATATCTTGTGTTATCAATATATTTACCACCTCCAAATAATACATTATTAATATAAAAACACACAAATTTACACATACATTATAATTAATACAAAATAGGAAAACACTATAGTTATAAAACACACTAATGTAAACGTGATGATGTCACTGGGCCAACTCTCGATTTCCGCTGTTACACGAAATTCCCGCGACTTTAGAGAAGTTGATGACTACATTATGTTTATACGCACTCTTTCGCAAAATGCGGGGCAATTGAGCGCGAAATTTGAATTTCGCGTTATAGTAAAACCGCGCATAACGGAGTCGCGTAAAGCGGGGTATTACTGTATAGAGTAACTTTTTACAGTAAATTTTATATATATTTATTTTTAAGTGTTCTTCAATATTACTTTTAGTCCTTAGTAAAGTAATTTTGAGGACTCGAGTCAACATTCAACTCATTATTAGACACGCGGGAGACCGAAGTTAGATTTCGTGGGGAGCTCTCCTTATATTAAAAAAGTGGCATGACGAGTATAGACAACAGTGACATTTGGGATGCGCGACAGCCATATTGCGTAATAACACGTGCTTCATATGAGTCTCATTAGACAGTGGAGTTGAATCTTATGGTCTGTCGCACCTTCCCAAATCACATTTATAGCAAATTAAAATACTAGGGCCTATGTCTAACTAATTATTGAGGTAGGATTCTTTCCAAGACCAAACCTCCATATAAACTCTTAAATTACTACTACATAATATTCTAAACTAAAACTATTTTTTTTTTAATTTTTTAATATTTTGTTTTTTTTTTAAATTTTAGTTTTATATATTTTTTTTTTGTTTTTTTTTTAATTTTTATTTTTTCAAGACGACATATTACGGCCACACATCGTCTGATGTTAAACTAATGCGTGGTCCGTCAGCGAAGACAACTATCACAGCCAACAAATGCTCCGCCATGCCGGCTCGAGGAGAATGTGCACCGTCAAGGTTGATGGGGCACATTCATCTCGTTATACCCGGCTACTTTCAAGCTGGTTCCGAAACGTGACAAGTCACTTCACGGATGTTACACTTGAAAGCGGTGGTTACTACCCCGGGACGGCAGACCGAGCTAATAATAATAATCAGTCCGCCTCCCACTCTTGCAAATAACAACTTACATCTACACTTACAACTTATCAAACTCCTTAACGCTCTATGTACTTAAAAACACTTATTTTATTAAACCGTTAAATTTCGCATATATGTGTAGTAATAAATGTGTAAATTAAGTAATATTTCACATTAAACTCCAAGAAATAAAGACCGTAATATAATCGTCAGAGTAATTTATATGAATAATGATTGTATCAGTTTGGGAGCTATATTTTACATTGCACAAAGAGCGTAAGAAATTATTCCTACATAAAAATATAACACTAAATATTCTTAAACTATACCCCCTTAAGTTACAGTAATACGTGAATTCTATACTGTCGATCGTTTCGAACGTCTGGAACTAATATTTACAATCCAGACACAAAAATAGGTTCATTCCGGTACATAACTGTTTTGATAATTAGAAAAGACTTTTCTTCCATAAACTAATCAAGGTGCGTGACTATGTTTTTTTTGTGTTGAAAAATCACTTAGTAAAAAAAAGGTTATTTAATTTACGATGTCTTACCAGCAAAAGTAGTTAGAATTTCCAAGCTATATTTTAACAAATAGTAATAAAAAAGTCAAATCTTATTAAACACAATTATGTATCAGCAAGAACCCACAAAGACAACTTAAACAAACATAGGTGAGGTAGCAAACGATGGATAATAAATCGTGCGATAATATTGTAATTAACAACACCGCAAATATTACATTTCCGGTGGTAACTACATACTGAGGTAGTATTCTTTCAAGGCTCACTTCACCTATATATGAACATATCCTAGGTTCTTAGACTAACTTACAAAAAACCTAAAAATACATATAGCATGCTATATGCATTATAATTCTACTAAATGAGGTAGCTCTTTTTCAAGGCCGAACACTTCACTCCTTCGAATACCATCTATAACATACATATCCATAACCAAGATACTAATGTTTAAACGAGATTTTGTCACTGGGACAACTCTCGATTTCCGCTGCCACACGAGTTATACTATTGTCTCCGTTAACATGACAAGATTTTGTTTAAAAGACGAGATACCATAAAGATGGCGGATGGTATTGTAAACGGATGATGCGTCTTTACATTCAACAATAGCATAGAATGTGTCAAGCTGGACAGTTAGGCTACAAGCTAAAATTAAAATAGATGTAAAAGTCAAGTCTAATTGTAGAGTCGTCATGTCAACCCGGCAATTCACAGACTGAATACGTCTATATAGACTCGCTTTTCGCCATGTGAACGGTGGTACTTCCCCGGGACAATATCTTGTGTTATCAATATATTTACCACCTCCAAATAATACATTATTAATATAAAAAGACATAAATTTACTCTTACATTAAAACTAATACAAATGTACACACTAATGTAAACGTGATGATGTCACTGGGCCAACTCTCGATTTCCGCTGTTACACGAGTTATACTATTGTCTCCGTTAACATGACAAGATTTTGTTTAAAAGACGAGATACCATAAAGATGGCGGATGTTATTGTAAACGGATGATGCGTCTTTACATTCAACAATAGCATAGAATGTGTCAAGCTGGATGGCTAGACTACAAGCTAAAATTAAAATAGATGTAAAGTCAAGTCTAATTGTAGAGTCATGTCAACCCGGCAATTCACAGACTGAGTACGTCTATATAGACTCGCTTTTCGCCATGTGAACGGTGGTACTTCCCCGGGACAATATGTTGTATTAGCAATATATTTACCACCTCCAAATAATACATTATTAATATAAAAAGACATAAATTTACACATACATTATAATTAATACAAAATAGGAAAACACTATAGTTATAAAACACACTAATGTAAACGTGATGATGTCACTGGGCCAACTCTCGATTTCCGCTGTTACACGAGTTATACTATTGTCTCCGTTAACATGACAAGATTTTGTTTAAAAGACGAGATACCATAAAGATGGCGGATGGTATTGTAAACGGATGATGCGTCTTTACATTCAACAATAGCATAGAATGTGTCAAGCTGGACAGTTAGGCTACAAGCTAAAATTAAAATAGATGTAAAAGTCAAGTCTAATTGTAGAGTCGTCATGTCAACCCGGCAATTCACAGACTGAATACGTCTATATAGACTCGCTTTTCGCCATGTGAACGGTGGTACTTCCCCGGGACAATATCTTGTGTTATCAATATATTTACCACCTCCAAATAATACATTATTAATATAAAAACACACAAATTTACACATACATTATAATTAATACAAAATAGGAAAACACTATAGTTATAAAACACACTAATGTAAACGTGATGATGTCACTGGGCCAACTCTCGATTTCCGCTGTTACACGAGTTATACTATTGTCTCCGTTAACATGACAAGATTTTGTTTAAAAGACGAGATACCATAAAGATGGCGGATGTTATTGTAAACGGATGATGCGTCTTTACATTCAACAATAGCATAGAATGTGTCAAGCTGGATGGCTAGACTACAAGCTAAAATTAAAATAGATGTAAAAGTCAAGTCTAATTGTAGAGTCGTCATGTCAACCCGGCAATTCACAGACTGAATACGTCTATATAGACTCGCTTTTCGCCATGTGAACGGTGGTACTTCCCCGGGACAATATCTTGTGTTATCAATATATTTACCACCTCCAAATAATACATTATTAATATAAAAAGACATAAATTTACACATACATTATAATTAATACAAAATAGGAAAACACTATAGTTATAAAACACACTAATGTAAACGTGATGATGTCACTGGGCCAACTCTCGATTTCCGCTGTTACACGAGTTATACTATTGTCTCCGTTAACATGACAAGATTTTGTTTAAAAGACGAGATACCATAAAGATGGCGGATGATATTTGTAAACGGATGATGCGTCTTTACATACAACAATAGCATAGAATGTGTCAAGCTGGATGGCTAGACTACAAGCTAAAATTAAAATAGATGTAGAAGTCAAGTCTAATTGTAGAGTCATGTCAACCCGGCAATTCACAGACTGAGTACGTCAAGCAAATAATACATTATTAATATAAAAAGACATAAATTTACACATACATTATAATTAATACAAAATAGGAAAACACTATAGTTATAAAACACACTAATGTAAACGTGATGATGTACTCTCGAGTCGAGTTATCATTGTCTCCGTTAACATGACAAGATTTTGTTTAAAAGACGAGATACCATAAAGATGGCGGACTAAAATTAAAATAGATGTAAAAGTCAAGTCTAATTGTAGAGTCGTCATGTCAACCCGGCAATTCACAGACTGAATACGTCTATATAGACTCGCTTTTCGCCATGTGAACGGTGGTACTTCCCCGGGACAATATCTTGTGTTATCAATATATTTACCACCTCCAAATAATACATTATTAATATAAAAACACACAAATTTTATGCATAAATTAGGTTTTGTTTTTTGTTTTGTATTAAATTTAAAATATATATACGAGGGTAGGGTGAAAAGTTTCCGGCCTGACCAAGAAAAACGATGTTTTGAAATTTTTTTTTTGCTTTATTTTTCAACATAATCTCCATCAACACTGATACATTTCTCATAATGTTGTTCTAATTTAGTTATACCAGTTTTAAACGTAGATTCGTCAAGCTCCTCAAAATACTGATTTACAGCCTTGATAACTTCTTCGTTGCTATTAAATCTTTTACCGCCAAACCATTTTATGAGGTTAGGTTAGGTTAGTCACTAGGGGCTAAGTCTGGAGAGTAGAGAGGATGCGGCATCAATCCAAACTTATCGTGATGCAACAAAATTTTTTTCTTCGCCAAATGAGGTCGTTTGATTTGCACCTCGTGCTTCAAACGTTGCAATAACTGCATAGTATTAACCAGTGATAGCCTTACCCTTTTCAAGGTAATCAATGTATACAATTCCTCTCGCATCCCAAAAACAGTAGCCATAATATTGTTTGCCGATAAAATTGTTTTTGCCTTCTTTGGAGTTGGTTTCCCTTTTCCAACCCACTGTTGTTTTGACTGCTCTTTATTTTCAGGAGTGTAGTGGTGGACCTAAGTCTCATCAACAGTTATGAATCGACTCAAAAATTCGTTTGGATTACACCTATACAGCGTCAAATTGTCGGTAGAAATGGTTTTTCGAAGCAGTTTTTGGTCGAGCGTTAGCAGACGCGGCACCCACCTTGGCACAGTTTTTCCATGTTCAAATGGTTGTGCAAAATATTCCGCACACGTTCAGCTGACATCCTACAGGTCTCAGTTATCTCATGCACTTTCAACCTGCGGTCTTCCAACACTATTTTATGGATTTTCTTAATCATTTCTGAAGTTGTGACCTCAACGGGCCGTCCTGAGCGAGGCTTGTCAGAGCAGAGCACTGCTTAATACTTGAATTTGATGGGGAAGAATCTCCTAGTGTTGAATCCATCTCTTGTCATCATCTAATGTTTTGGTGTAAAACCTTTTTCAAATAGAAGTATTTGATGACAGCACGTTTTTAAAATTTTTCCATTTTCACGAAACCAACCCTCAAACGCAAACTAACCTACCGATTGGACTGAAACTGTACATGCAAGCTCGGTAGGAATAGGTCTGTAGGACGCCGCTCCAAAAGTAAACCTAGTGTCGCTATCTCTTGGTCAGGCCGGAAACTTTTCACCCCACTCTCGTATATATATGTCGGCGCAGCGACCTTTCGGCCTTTGTCCATGTGCTTGCGTCGTGTAGAGAGAGAAAATACGACTGCTTCGAGTTAACCGAATGTACACGAAACGTGCCGACGGGACACGAAGTAGAGGCGCGGCCGGTTGGGAGGATATTCTGGAGAAGCTTGCGAGCGGCGGCGGCGTGCACACGCGTGCGGAGTTGGTAACAATTAGCAGTATGGAAGAGCTGCGTTTCAAAAAATGGGCTGTGTTCCGACACATATAATAATATGTTAAAAATTGAAACATTAAATACTGTTATTAACACATACCGATTTAAGATGAATGCTTTTGATGTTATATATATGTTGTTGCTTTTTTATTAATAAATGTTTAGGAATCCGAATTAAATATCATACAACTATTTTATATTGTTCCCATAAAGTAAATTATCCTATCATATACCTATAAACCTAAAATAATATAATACAATGAAAATTATCATTGTGTAACCCTATAATAATATTACTTATAACACGATTTGTAAGTCATATAGACTTTGTTAGGGATTAAATGGAATCCCAAAGCTAACACTACTTTTTAAACTAATATAAAAGACATACACACAATAAATACTAAAAATGCAAATAAACACATTTATTTTTTGTGCTATTTAAGTATAAATACCAAAAAATAAATGCGCTCATTCACACGACAATCTTAAATAAAGGAAGACATGGAGTCGCTGAATTATATTTACATGGCGTCCGTCACATATCATTTTAAGACCTACAAAAATATTACTGTTTACACGCTTTCTTTGCTATTATTTACAAAAATAAACTATAATATAGTTCTATGTACAACTACGTAATTTATCCTATTGAGTGTCTCATAAACTTCTGATCCGTTAAAACGGTCAGAGTTATTAGGTTTAGTGAGAAAAGTTCCGCAGGTAACTCGGTATGGTGCTCGGTAACAGAAAAAAAATCTCTTAGTTACAGGCACCTGAAATTGTAATTTTGTTTAATTTATACCAATACTAGCTAGCTTCGCTTGCATTTTATTCATTAAATAAATATCAGAGATCATTTCAACAGAAACAACACATGAACAGCTGAAACTATAGTCAATTGGAAACTATAGTAAAAAATAATTTTATTTTTTAAAAAAAGTACCCTATGTTACTGCTAGTACCTCCAAAAATATGTGTACAAAGTTTAATTATGATCGGTTAAGTTAAGGTTAAGGGATTAATTTTATTTTCGTAAATTCAAGAAATCAGTCATTTTAATTTCATAGTCGGTTTTAACAAAATTAACTATTACAAGCCAGCCATAACCGGACAAACAACCGAACTGTTCTCACTAAACAATTAAGTTTAATACTAATACAATTATAATTTTAAAAAGGTACAAATGCAGCTTTCCCGAATTAATTGCTCAAATCTTAATTAGATTAACTAATTTAACAGCAAATGTCAATATAAATAATTACCCCCTCTAATTCCCTACATAGTCTTTTCTTACATATAACTCCCGTAACACATCATTAAACCCGGCTACTTCCAAGCTGATTCCGATACGAGACTAGGTCACTTCACGGATGTTCCGCTTAAAAGTGGTGGTACTACCCCGGGTCGGCATACCGGCCTAACAACCATCACCAGTCTGCCTCCCACTCTTTTTTATTAATATCTATATTAATCTACCAAAGTACATATAAAAAAGTTAATTAAAAATTTTCGTGATGTGTATTGTTCAAATTGTCTATGGCTGGGTTGTGTGTGTGTCTTGTCTCTGGCTGTCGCTTTAGATTGACTTAGTTGGTATATTACTATTAGTTATATGTCACGGCTCGAGTACTCCTTCGAATACTATCTACTATATAACTTACATATCCTTAATCAACATACGTACAAAGCGATGATGTCACTGGGCCAACTCTCGATTTCCGCTGTTACACGAGTTATACTATTGTCTCCGTTAACATGACAAGATTTTGTTTAAAAGACGAGATACCATAAAGATGGCGGATGATATTTGTAAACGGATGATGCGTCTTTACATACAACAATAGCATAGAATGTGTCAAGCTGGATGGCTAGACTACAAGCTATAATTAATACAAATTAGGTAAATATACTATGTTTAAATAATTAACCCCCCCCCCCCTCTCCTTCTCCCATATAACCTATATTTATTTGTCAAATATATCTCCCACAGCATACTAACCCCTAAACAAATTGTCACCCACGATATGCATTGAGAGAATGTGGTCGTACAAATACACTTATGTGCATATGTTTAGAGGAACACTAAAAAAATAAATAAACATAAGACAATGAAAAATTAAAAATGAATGAAATTAACAATTTTCATAACGTAAGCTCTGGATCCTATTTAATTAAATCTTTGTCTATATTTGAATGTAGAATTACGGACATGAATTGTGAGCCATACTCATACTTAACATTACAATACGCGGCACATTATTACAAAATAAAAGAAAAAAAAACATCAATAAATATACTAAACTACGAAGCCATATAAACAACAATTTAAGTGTATAATAAAACACCGAATTCAAATACAATAGTAGTATACGATACATGAATCACAAATACAATAGTACTACAAACGCCACGAGGCTTTCTTCTTTTTCTTCTTTCATCACAATATAATTTCGTTCCGAATCAGTCCATTTAAATTCCACATACCCTCATATATTCACACCAATGCGGCCCCTATACAAAACGAGCCTATCGATCACAGTGTATTTGAATTAAAAACATTAGTACATTGTGATAATGCAACGAATCGCCACATCCATGAAGCGATGCCAAATCTCGATCAATTCGCCTTCCCTAAAAACAAGTAATTCAATAATTAGAAGCGCGCCTTATACGAAGTACAATAACAAAAGCGACACCATAGCATGCAATGTTTACTAACATTGCGTTTAAAATGAATACTGGATATACATATATTATAGAATCAGCCCATTTACGTGTAACATAATAGGGATCTAAATTATAATTATTAACTGATATACATAAAAATAAATAAATAAATAAATATAGATATACAAAACACGCGCAATGAATCAAAAAGGGTCCTAGAAGAAAGAGCGTACTACGTTGCAGAATTCAAGTATAAACATTTATCTCGCTAATTCTAGACACAGTTTACAAAATAATTATATATAAAGCGACAACCCTAAATACTTTTACTAATAATACCGTGATTTTTAAAATAAAATTATATATTCCACATAACATTCAAGATATAAAAACACCAGTAGTCTTGAGTTTGCATGTATTGCAGTAATATTAGCGTGTTATTTAAACGTGAAGCCATGCTATTATTGTTTAGCACTAGTATTCAACATCACTATGCATTTTCTCACACTAAATGCGCTGTGATCTGCAAACCGTTTCATGCGAGTTATTATACTTCGGCCGGATAGCATAACGCAGTTAGAATGATAAATTGCTTATTGCTTTATTTTTAAAAACCATTTATTACTATATACAAAATTATTATAATTAATTATTTAATTGATGACTGTTTATTTGTGACAATTGAAGTCATTTACAGGTTTCATTTGTTTACAGCATACTGAAAGGGGTAGTCAATACTGTGATTGTAGATATATTGAATAGTATTGTATAGTGTGATCGGTGGAGTGTACGTCAATGATGTGAAGACTAGCGAAAACCTACAAGCACCATTGATGGCATGATTGAGAGAAATATTAATTTGTTATGTACAAATTATCCAATATTGTCTTTATCGATTATTTGTGAGCAAATGTACTTCACTATCACTTGATCATATTTTTTAAGAAAAGCATAAATAAAATAGTTGATACTGTAATAATATTGAATAATTTATACATAAAAAGTCCATAATAAAAAAAAATGTTAAATACAATACCTGGAAGGATTCTCTGTCGGCAGCAGTTCGCGCGGGCTGTTGAATGTTTATGTAGATGTTTTTAAATTTAATATTTATAAAATATTGACATACGAATATTATGGAAAACTTTAAAAGCTCATTGTTTTATTTTTAAATACAAGAGACTCTATAATGGAGTGAATGAAATGCAATATTAATGTGTGTGAATTTGAAAACATGGACAAAACAATTAATTTTACTATTTTACTTAATATACGATCAATATTAAAGTAAAACCAATAATTACAATATATTTTAATGATATTAGTAAAATTTGTCTCGATATTGATCATATATGGGTTTAAACTACGAAAAATTGTGCTATTTATTATTGAAAATGCCCAAAACTCACCATACGGTCCTGAAACAATGAAAACAATGCGTTACATACACATGAAAAATGTTACATGAACAATGTGTTAACTGAAATAATATTTATTTAACAATTGTAGGACACATCCCAAGCACTAATGATTTTTATCGAAATATTAGCATTCCGAAGAACATGTAAAACAAAAGATAAAAACAAAAACTATTACAAAATATTCGTTGAGCTAATTCAACTATGTTAGTAACTATTGACTCTGACTGGCTTTTGGAAATTTTATATCTTGATTTTTTTATAACTATATGCTAGCGGTGCAAACTTCCACTGACCCCGGGACTTATTAAAACTTGATTCAATAAAATTACTGTATAATAATGACTTCAACATTGAAACTATTAATGTCAACCGTAAATGTCAAGTTTTTTGCTAAATTAAATTTGTAATTAAATTACACGCGACCCTATCGGTGACATGCTGTACCAAAAACGCTCCATACAAAAAAAAAACTATTGACATTTGCATTGTCAATGTTAACAATCGATACTTGGACTGCAACTGACAGTTTGTTTCGTAAACTATTAAGGCGAAGCCAAGCAAAGATGCGCAGCCACAAACAAATTCAAATTGTAAATTATGAACTTCTCAGAGCTATTCGTACTCCAAATTTAAAAAATATATTTTTTTCCCAAAGTTAAAACAAAAAATTAGCAATGACAGCCAAAAAATTTTAGCTTCAACAAGAACATTATGTTTTACCACGAAACTTAAAATATGACGAGTAACCTATGGAAGTATCTACACAAGCCTCACCTCATAGCTTCAATTTCGGTTGCAGTTTTCTGATAAACTGTCAAAAAGTCCCTGACCTCTGTTTTGGACCACTTGCTGTTCCGCAGTGGCTCCACACACCTGATTTAAAAAAATGAACAATTTTTAAATGCAGTTGGATTCCAACATAAAGAGTTTATTTGAAATTTGAGTATTACAATATGTTATTCTTCTTTATACATATGTTATCTTTCCTCTATAATATTCTCTTCAATCCTATGGCTCCCTCTTATCTTAAAACTCGCTTCCAATTTCTCTGTGACTCACACAACTGCCCCCTCCGTTCTACTCATAACAACCAACTTAAAATACCGGCACATGCTACGAGCCGGTATTCAAACTCCTACACCATATCTGCAGCCCGCCAATGGAACATGCTACCACTCAGCATCAGACAGGCTCCATCGATTCACATTTTTAAAAATCTTCTCAACAAACATTTTAGTATAAAACAAAATACCTCTTAATTCTATTATTTATTTAATTCACTTATAACCTTTCTTGATAAATATGTATGTATTTAATACTATGTAAATAATATGTATGTATATATTATTAGTTATTATGTTATGTAATGTATGTATTGTGTATATTTAGTTATTATTTTCTTTTCATTGCACCAAATATCACCGCTCACATCGACAAAGGTTAGCTGGTAGATAATGCCGATGGCATTAAGCTCGCCTATGCATAAACAAATATTACTGTTTTTTTTTGCAATAAAGAATTTATTTATTTTTTTTTATTTATTTTGTTTTTTCTTGTTCTGCCATCAATAGCAAAGAACATTTGTTTTTATCGAGAATTGAACCCGGAACCAGTATGTAACAGACAGGCGAGCTAACCTACAAGCTACAGAGGCTGTCAAATGTCTATGTACATTTATATTAATTCATAATTACTTTTCAAAGCAATCGCTGAAGAAATGTTTGAATTCTCGGGAGCGATGAAGACCGTACGCCAACTCGATGATAACTCGCGAATAGGTCCTGAAACGGTAAATCAATTCTAATTAAATATTGAATAAATTACTTTAATTGTGATATTTATTTAAAAAAAAAATTAAAAAAACAATTGAAAAGAATTACAAACCTGAAGTTAAGCTCCAATTCTTCAAACCCAGCTGGGGTCATCATCTCGCTGAGAAGCGTGCAGCAGCGTCTAAAATTGGTGAAATAATAAAAAATTAAACAGTTGCTAGATAAATATTAAATTAAATAAAAGCACATGTACAAAACTAATAATTACCACGTGTAACTTTAAAATGTTTAATTAATTTGCGATGACCTCAATCTCAAATGCAATGCGCTTGCACCTGACAATGACTCACGCGCATGCCACTGCCGATGAATCACGCGCGCATGTCATTGACTTGACCTCATTATCAAGTCCAAGCGGCAATATTAATTCTAAAGGCAACTAAGTTATTAAAAGAAAAGTAATATATTACATACTTTTTATGCTCTTCTTCATTGTCAATGAGCACTCTGCATTCGCGCAGGTCCATCATGAATTCACGATCAATCTCGGTGTCGTAGTATTCAGGACCAGTGCACGTATATGTCCAACGAACCATCATTGCCTACAAATACAAACAATTGTTAAATCATGTAACATTATGTTATAAATGTTACATTGTAGAATAAAAATGCATCTTACCCGTCCACAATGATAAAAATCTTCAAACGTTAGATGTTCGAGTTTCTCCTTTGACAGGTCGAAGCCAAGACAGGAAAAGAACACGACCACGCCGTATCGACTGAAATATGCAAATGCGCATTTAAAATCTATTGTTGTAAATCAATTATATTTAAAGTAATTTTAATTAATTATATGCTGCTTACCGTGCAAGTTCTAATGGCAGCTCATATATATCTTGAATGTTAGCTTCCAAATTGCCAGGAACTTCTTCCATGCAGCGAAAAATGCGGCGTAGATTGTCGAATTGGCGCCGACACGAACGCAAACGCACGCCGGTCTTTTCCGCCACCTATATTAGTTTGAAATATGTTTACTTTGTATATTTTACTAACAATACCAACTCATTAGAGCTGCTGCCTACCTCATCCAAATCTTTGCGGATCTTTGATGTTAGTCGGAGGCCCAGCAGCTCCCTAAGGACGCTGTCGTCAAGTTCATAATACCTATAACAAAATATAATGTTAAGTAATACACCACTTTAGCTAATAATACTAAAACATGAATCCCATACCTCGCAATGAGACGCTGCCTCACTCCATCTTCCATCTGGAAGACCGTCTGCTCTGCAAACCTCGAAGGACGATGTAAAAGCCGTTCCAGCTGCGTAAATCCCCTGTAACATACAAAAATGATTTTTACAATAATGCTCAGCTAATAACTAGCGCTTCACAAACACATGTGGCTTAACCTCAAATTTATTCTAAATTAACAGGTCAGTATTTATGCAGGGGTGGTACGCTTGTCTTTAATAGCTTAGCTGGCTTACCTGTAGTGATCGAGGACTTCTCCGGTGATGAATTCCAGATTAGAGTTAGTGCCCTGCTTGAACGCCGCCTCGCGCAGCAAGGTTATGACCTCGTGGGCTGTAGACAAACAATATACACATATATATAGCTGAATAATACTACATGGAATTAGAATAAGTGAAATTTACTTACTAGTATGGCCTTTAAACCACAAATTCACGATGTCTGGATCCTGCACCGAGTAATTCATCATGAAGAAATCCACTTCTTCATATTCTTCAGGATTCTCTAGCAAATTCATTGCTAGTTCGGAAACTAAAACGTGTTCCGAATAATGGCGTCCCTGTTCTAACTGCGCAGAACAATGGACTCGCTTATTCAGCAGTCCCGCACTGACGGCGCCTCTCTTCGAACTACGACGTGGAACAAAGAATTTGATTATTCAGCAGCTCCACGCAGTCGCGAATCCGGACAAAGGAATTACACGTTGTCACTCCCTATTGGCTGGAGGACGAAAAGGCTTGAGACTCCGAAAGCGTCCCGACGCAAAATTATTGATTAACACTCTTTTTTAGAATAAAATTCAAGTACTACGCGCATCGGCATTGCGCTAAACTCTTCAAGTATATCGTACGGCACACGACTGACGCCCAAACCTCCCCCTTTGCCCCTGCTTCAGTAAAATTCAGAGATATGGCGAATACGCCACCGACAGAAGCGGCACGGCGTATACTGACTGACAAATACATACAGTAGTGATGTTCACGGCCACAGTATTCATTTGAATGACGATTTAATTATCAGTCACCGGAATAATTGTATTAACTTAAAGCGTGTAAGAAATATGTAATTTAAAAAGAAGTCTTTAGTTTTAAAAGTATTTAAATTAAATAAAAATAATTATTTATTGTTTAGTTTAGTAAAAATTAAGACATCAATAGAATAAGCTTCATTATTTTGTAATAATTCTGTTTAGTGTCTTCAATGCAATATTTAATTAACTTTTATTTATATTAATATTTAAAAAGTCATGTAAACTCTGGTTTTATAAATAGCGAGTGAATATGTCATTCTTATATTTATACTACTATATAAAAAAATATTATTTGCATTGACTAGAAAATAGGATATCCGGTTTGCGTTTAGTTCTGCGTTTTCCCGATAGATTTGCATTCGATACAATCCAATATATATATTTTGATATAAACATTAAGGTTTTCGATATTAAAATCGATACTAACACACCAATTTCTAATAACATCTCAATAGATAAGTTGATAATAAGTTTTGCTTAATACTTCAGCAAATAAATAATCGACATGCTGTCCTACATCACCATTGTAACATTCGAATGATTATATCGATATGTAACGGGCATCACTAGACACTCTCCTCTCCGCTGCCTCGGTTAGTGAGTCGAATAAATTCGTTGGGTTTGCGCGCGCGTGTAGGTACAAACCTAGTAAATTTCTACATAATTAAGTAATTCTTCTATCAGTGTCCCTAAATTGCAAGATGGGCTACATGGAAGATTTCTTTTGTAAGTACATATAATATATTACTCTGTTATTTATAATATAATATATTACTTTGTTCATATTTGTGGCTTCAGATGTGGCAGTTATTTTAAATGACGTTGCATTTAGAATTTTCATAAAATTGCATGAAATACTACTACATTATGCATCTGACGCGGGTTAAAAGTTACGGGCTCGGATAAGGAGCGAGTCGCGGTTTGGACGAATTATCGATTTTTGAAACTATGAGGTTTCGGTCCATATTTAAAACTCTAACAGGATTCAGATGTGATTGGCGTTACAGTCTTTAGAAATATATATCATATAAATTTTGTTTAAGATTCTATTTGGTTCACATAATGCTTTATTCAAAGGTCTTCTTTGAAATTGTTACCAAAGTGAAATATTTTTTTTTATATTTTTCAAAATATTTCTCAGTTGAAGGTTTGTGGGATTATAAACTATATATTTATGTTATTGTCACATACTTAAATATACTGTAATGATAATTATTAAACGGGTTATTGCACATATAATAAATTTATCATGATTAGGAGTCTGACCAAGAAGGGAAAGACACTAAAAATAAATTTAAAAAATATATCTAACAATATTAAAAAGGCAACACAAAATATAGGATGTCCAGATTTATTATTCATTTAATTATTTTTTTTTGAAATTTTCTTATATGTATAATATCTTTACAAAATATTACTCACAGTCTAGAAACAAATCTGGTGGTTGTACAGTCAACAAGAAAAATATTAACTTAATATCTAATTAATGACTGCACAATCACCAGTTAGATTTTTGTCTTGGGTCTGAACCATATTTTGTAAAGATGTTATAACTTGTAAGAGAATAGTTAATGACATATAATTTATATTCAATAGATAAACATACAGAACATGCGAACAAAAGTAGTTGTTTGTGTGTTGTCTAATCTTTGACCTGATCATAGCACCTATAGGCTATTTTAGTTTTGGTTAATAGGTTATGTAACATTTGTGAATAAGAAAACAATTTCTAACTATATTTAGTGAACAATTTATTTTCCTAATAAATGGGTAATAATAATAAATTAATAAGAAACCCATATTAGTTCGGGTGACTTAAACTGTAAGGCATTTTCAGTAGAACGCCTTCCTTGCTTGTTGCCACGCAAGCTGTGTGCGAAAGAGAAGCAAATAGAGATGACGCCATTTTGTATATTCTATCGCATGTCAATCGAGTGAACCGAGTTTTTACATTTACAAAACGTGCTGGAATAATTGACGCGCTATTTTGAGAGAAATATGTTATATATATGAATGAAAATGAATTGAAATATATTATAGAAATGAAATAATAATAAATTCTTTATTGCAAAAAAATATTTTTTTTACATAGGCGAGCTTAATGCCGTCGGCATTATCTACCAGCTAACCTTTGTTAATATAAATAAAATAAATGAATAAAAAAAATGAAATAAAATAATAAATAATATATATATATATATATATATATATATATATTGGTTTAAGATAAAATGTTTGGTCAGAAGTCTTTTAAAAATGAGATACACTGGTGCCTGTATATATTTTATAGTATTTCATTTCTTAAAAAACGTGTCCTCAAGCCGGCATAGCGGATGCGGCTGTGGTAACAGTTATCTTCGCTCATGGACCAGACTCTAACTTAACATCAGGTGGACCGTGGTCATAATCTAGGCTAATAAAAAATAATCTAAGTAGATACCAATAAAATAGTCACACGTGTACTGGTAAAGATTTACGAATAAGATCGTTAAGAGTTTCAAATAACACCGTAATAGCTTGTATATTTAAAATTCAAATTAAATTTCTATTACTCGTTACCAATGACGCAATCTAATTCCAGGTATTTGTACATTGTAATACGACAAATATGAAATATTATACATTGAAACTCGACTATAAAAAACAGGACCGTTTTAAATGTACATTTATTTCAAAGACGTTTGAAGGACAATTTGGCAAAGTTATTTTTGTAAACAAAATATAAATAAGGTTGTTATTTTGCCGGCTTCCACGGCAACCGCAAATTCTTAGTAATAATTGATGAATACAATATTATGTGTTTGCCAAAACATTAACTGACGGTTATAATAGTTGCTTTGTTTAAATTACAATTTTGTTTATTAAAATTTGTATGAGTTGATGGTGTAATTAACAATATATACTTATATTAACCCTCCGTCGGGCGCGGCCGATCTCACAGGCACAGCAATTATAGGTTCTATGAACTCTTTTATGAAGTCCTTTAGTTTTCAGTCTGATTTAAAGGAGGGAAAAAAAATTCTATTACTTTTGTATAAAATTTATAAACATTCTAATAAAAAAGATAGATTTTGATTTTCATCTTAGATTTAATTAGAAAAAAAATTAATCATCAATTTTCTCAATGAGCCCGTCTAGCACACCGCGCCCGTTCTAAGGATTTTTTGAAGGGCGCCCGACGAAGGGTTAAACTGGGTCTAAGTTACCGGGTATTCCATCGCGTTAATTTTACATATTTTAAATTAGTCTAGTCTGTCGCAATTAATTGAATATTTATTTTGACTCAGAATCGAACTGGAGATTTTCAAATTGAGTAAAATCTGCGCTTCTCTAATGTTCTTTGTATTCATCCGTATTCTTTGTTTTTAATCTAATTTTCTCGCGATTTTTAAGCATACTGCATCTATATAGGGCGTTGAAAACTATTTAGCCGATTCTATTCCCAAGTTCACAAGGATATGTTATTTCTGTATTTTTGAATAGATGGCGCTGTTGAATGTAATAGGTGGGCAGGCAAAATAAATTTATTGCTAGATACACTATTTATTTTTAATTAATGATAACATTAGAGGAAAATAGTTTTCGATACTTTTCATAGATGGCGCTACACGTACCCTGGAAACTCATGAAAAGCGCGACGGTTAGTGTCTATTGAAGTTAGTAAGGACGACGATAGAGGGCGCTAGTTCAAATCTAGGACTACTACGCTGCGGCAATTTTATCGATTACCCCCCGGGAGACGCGGCGCAATGAGCTCTCCAGGCAATTGCGCGTCGAGGTCCGTCGGATTCGGACGTCCGTGATCTCCGTGCACTTGTTAATTAATCTATCTATATCTTTAAAAATGGTGTACAAGTTTAGATTGCTTTATATGTAGAACTACGTGCCGCGCTCCCGAGCACCGGAGCTGTCACGATGATACAAGAGGTGAATATTTATAATTTTCCTTTTATATTTCTAAAATAATATAACAAATAACTCATAATCCAGTATCGATCGTTAATAATATGAAATATTTAATATTTGCCGAATTGAATTATATTCTATTTATTCCGAGGTATGAGGTTTTCTATTTTTATTCGTTCAATATCATTTTCTTTGTTGTGGATTTCAAAATGGCGGACGGTAAAGAGGGGAAGGGGGGAAAGATGAGTAGGAGGGGTGGAGGAGAGGGGGGAATTTGTGTGGGTGCTGGTAAAACGAGACGGTTGTATTGTGTGTTAGTAAGAGTGAGCGAGATACCTGATAGGACATGAAGGTTAGGGTGTCATAGGGGGAAGATGGAGGGCGGCCAACGTTACCGGTTAAAACGGAATGAAGCTGAGGTTATGGTTTGTGGGTGTGTCAAATACTGCAGCGAGTCAGAGGCGTGTCATATACTGCAATCGCAAGTGGGGCGAGTCTGACAGGTTTTAGTAGTGGTATTGTAACTGAATGGTTTTTGTTTTTATTCGATTCGATTCAGATTCTTCTACATGCATTCTTGAGTAAGAATGCAGATGTACTTTTCATATGTATGGCTACTGTCACTCGACAGTTACTGGGGGAGCGAGAACGCGAGTTCACATTTAAAAGTGGAGGTGGGAGAATTTCTATCCCTTACTTCTGCTTCTACTGCATTAATTGAACCAAACTACAGCGAAATATTACTCTCGTGTTGAGCGAATATAGTTAAGTAAACAAGAGCTGCGCTTTGTGGTAATTATTTAAGCAGCTGGTGAATCCCATTTTTCATTTACACCCTCACTAATTTATTTATAGCTATAAAATTGTGTGATATATCTATATGAATGGCTAGCGCGAGAGTAAATTATATTCTGTTTTGGTTCAATAGACGTGTAGTAGAAGAATTGGAATCATATTCTTATGCTATAATAATCCCTAAAGATTGACTATTAAATCAGGCTCAAAATGGAATATTAGAGTTTCATGGAGGGATAGGAATGAGATTTGCTATTTGTAATAACACTGTAAGAGTAAAAGTGAAAACAATAACGCGATGTGGTGGCTATAACATTTTGTGGTGTGAGGGAATTCAAAATGGCTGTCCTCCGAGAGTGGGATGGGAGATGGGAGTGAAGTGGTGAGGAGGATTTAATGTGGTTATAGTAGTAGTTCGTGTAGCGCATGCGTGGGTAGGGGGGGGGGGGGAAGGGAGGTGGTTGGTCGTTCAGTGTCACACGGAGCTTCGTCGGGTTCGCGCGCTTCGTTGATATACATTTATATCTGTGTTTGAGATTGTACGAGTAGACCAGAGAGTATATTATGTCCGACCTTCATGTTCATCAGAAAAGAAAACGCCTGAAAAGTAATTATTATTTTTTATTATTCTATTTTAAGTTTGACTTATATTGCGCATGCGTTAATCGATACATTACGTCGGGGTAAGAGATTTTAAAATGGCTGCCCGTTGTGTACAAAACATGGTGAGGACAGGAAGAGAACAAAGTAGTTGAAGAATTTCGGTTTTTATAGAGACTGACCTGTGATCGTTTCATTACACGAGAGATTCAATCAAATTTGATTTTTTATGAGATTTTTTTAAAATTAAATAACAATGTTATCTTTTATAAATATTTAGTTTAATCTCGTAGATTGTTATTTTCTTAATGTACTTCATTAGAAAGCTTGCTTATATGTAACCGATACGACATTGAATTGTTGGGTGAGGTATTTTGAGGTATTATTATTCAATATGACCGCCGCTTTAGAATTACAGTGCCATTTTAAATTACGCATGCGCGAATGGGTGGCTGGATGAAAGTGTTTCTCTTTTAAAAATAGAATGTTGCCATGTCACGTGAGAGATGACCTGTGGGTGGCGCGTTTGTTCGATTTTAGAGTGTAGATGGGGTATTCAATATGGCCGCTGCTTGGAGCATCGCAAAGCATTGCATCAGTTACAGTGCCATCGTATACTACGCATGCGCGAATGGGTGGCTGGATGAGTGTTTCCCTTTTAAAAATAGAATGTTGCCATGTCACGTAAGACATGAACTGTGGGTGGGGGGTTTGTTCGATATTAGAATGTAGATCGGGTATTCAATATAGCCGCTATTTGGGGCATTGCATCAGGTATAGTGTCATTTTAAACTACGCATGCGCGAATGGGTGGCTGGATGAGTGTTTCTCTTTTTAAAAAAGAATGTTGCTATGCTACATAGGAGGTGACCTGTGGGTGGCGGGTTTGTTCGATATTAGAGTGTAGATGGGGTATTCAATATGGCTGCTGTTTGGAGCATTGCAAAGCATTGCATCAGTTGCAGTGTCATTGTAAACTACGCATGCGCGTATGGGTGGCTGGATGAGTGTTTCCCTTTTAAAAATAGAATGTTGCCATGTCACGTAAGCGATGAATTGTGGGTGGGGGGTTTGTTCGACATCAGAATGTAGATGGGGTATTCAATATGGCCGCTATTTGGAGCATTGCATCAGTTATAGTGTCATTTTAAACTACGCATGCGCGAATGGGTGGCTGGATGAAAGTGTTTCTCTTTTAAAAATAGAATGTTGCCATGCTACATAGGAGGTGACCTGTGGGTGGCGGGTTTGTTCGATATTAGAGTGTAGATGGGGTATTCAATATGGCCGCTGTTTGGAGCATTGCAAAGCATTGTATAAGTTACAGTGCCTTTTTAAACTACGCATGCGCGAATGGGTGCCTGGATGAAAGTGTTTCTCTTTTAAAAATAGAATGTTGCCATGTCACGTAAGAGATGAACTGTGGGTGGGGGGTTTGTTCGATATTAGAGTGTAGATAATTTGTTCGATATTAGAATATAGATGGCGTATTCAATATGGCCGCTGCTTGGAGCATTGCAAAGCATTGCGTCAGTTAGTATCATTTTAAACTACGCATGCGCGAGTGGGTGGCTAGATGAAGCTGTTTCTCCTTTAAAAATAGAATGTTACCATGTTAGATTGAAGGTGATCTGTGGGTGGTGGCTTTGATCGATATTAAATCGTAGGTGGGGTATTGAATATAGCCGCCGCTTATTGTGGGTAGCTTAGTGTGGAAACTTGCTTAGTTACGTATAACGCTCCGCGCAATAAAGACGTACATCCGCGTATTAAATTCGCGTTTGAATATTGGTTTATATTCTTATACATTCTATAAAAAGAAAATAAATTTGTCATTGTACTATTATTTTGGTACCTTTAATTCTGCGAGGTTTTTGCTCGTGAAAGTGGGATAGTTTATTTATAGATTTTAAATTTTTTTTATCCGATAATGGGTGGTCCACGATGCAATAGAGAGTACTGGCATCATAGAGGAAGACTGGCGGACGGTAAGGTTATTTTGTCTATTATTCAGTTGATTGATGGTTTTTCTTAGATATTTGGTGAAGTATTATATAGTCATTGTAGTAGGTAAAATATATATACATTATTATATGAGGTGAACTGCAAATGACCCGATCGATCGACATCGTATATTCAATATGGCTGCCATCCGGGTGTGGTCAAGGCTATTGTGTCTTTGTATACTGCGCATGCGTAAGGGGGTGGATGGCGGATGAAGGTTGCTGCTCAGTTTGGTGGAATACTCCGTTGAGATCGAACGTTCGTAAAGGTTTCACTCGTGGAATTGTGATTGTGTATAAATTATAAAAAAATTATTTAGTGAGTTTAGTGAGTGTTAACATAACAGTGGGAGACTCTTGTAGATTTAGTTATTTTTATTATATTCAGTTGTTTGATCGTTTACTTTTTTAAATATTGGATAGTACTATAATCATTGTAGGGTGTGTGGTATAAAATATGGCCGCCGTTTAGGTGTGGTGCGTCTTGTTGCAGACGCTGCATCGGATTTATCCGCGCATGCGTGGTCTTATTGCAAGGCTGGCTCGCCATTTTGAGATGACGAAGTACCTTGAGAAATTGGGTCAAATTTACTTGCGCATGCGTGAGTGGCTGCATGGAGCTTTTTATTTTGTTTCTGTTAGAGAAGAAGTGATCTGTTAGTGATTCTATCGATTGAATTTGAATTATATGGTTGGGTTTTCAAAATGGCTGCCGTTGAGGTGCGGAGGAGAGGTGCTATTGTAGATATTGCGTCATATATTACTGCGCATGCGTGAGTGGGTGAGTGGGAGAGACAGCTTGCTCAGTTCCTTGCAATACTCTTCTGAATTCGAACGTCTTTGAAGTTTTCACTAGTGAAAGTGTAATTGTGTATTTTTAAATTTTTCTAAACTCAGAATGAATATATAAATGAAAGATTCAGTAAACAAGAGTGAGTGTTGACACCACATTGGAAGACTGATGGATGGTAATAATGCATCTTGTACATTTTGTTATTTTTATTATATTCAGTTGTTTGATCGTTTATTTTTTTAAATATTGGATAGCACTATAATCATTATAGGGTGTGTGGTATTCAATATGGCCGTCACTTAGGTGTGGTGCGTCTTGTCCAGACGCTGCATCGGATTTGTCCGCGCATATGTGGTTTTATTGTAAGGCTGGCTCTCCATTTTAAGAAGACGAAGTACCTTGAGAAATTGGGTCAAATTTACTTGCGCATGCGTGAGTGGCTGCATGGAGCTTTTTCTTTTGTTTCTGCTAGAGAAGAAGTGATCTGTTAGTGATTCTATCGATCGATTTTGTATGGTTGGGTTTTCAAAATGGCTGCCGTTGAGGTGAGGGGGAGAGGTGCTATTGTAGATATTGCGTCATATATTACTGCGCATGCGTGAGTGGGTGAGTGGGAGAGACAGCTTGCTCAGTTCCTTGCAATACTCTTCTGAATTCGAACGTCTTTGAAGTTTTCACTAGTGAAAGTGTAATTGTGTATTTTTAAATTTTTCTAAACTCAGAATGAATATATAAATGAAAGATTCAGTAAACAAGAGTGAGTGTTGACACCACATTGGAAGACTGATGGATGGTAATAATGCATCTTGTACATTTTGTTATTTTTATTATATTCAGTTGTTTGATCGTCTACTTTTTTTAAATATTGGATAGCACTATAATCATTGTAGGGTGTGTGGTATTCAATATGGCCGCCACTTAGGTGTGGTGCGTCTTGTCCAGACGCTGCATCGGATTTATCCGCGCATATGTGGTTTTATTGTAAGGCTGGCTCTCCATTTTGAGATGACGAAGCACCTTGAGAAATTGGGTCAAATTTACTTGCGCATGCGTGAGTGGCTGCATGGAGCTTTTTCTTTTGTTTCTGCTAGAGAAGAAGTGATCTGTTAGTGATTCTATCGATCGATTTTGAATTGTATGGTTGGGTTTTCAAAATGGCTGCCGTTGAGGTGAGGGGGAGAGGTGCTATTGTAGATATTGCGTCATATATTACTGCGCATGCGTGAGTGGGTGAGTGGGAGAGACAGCTTGCTCAGTTCCTTGCAATACTCTTCTGAATTCGAACGTCTTTGAAGTTTTCACTAGTGAAAGTGTAATTGTGTATTTTTAAATTTTTCTAAACTCAGAATGAATATATAAATGAAAGATTCAGTAAACAAGAGTGAGTGTTGACACCACATTGGAAGACTGATGGATGGTAATAATGCATCTTGTACATTTTGTTATTTTTATTATATTCAGTTGTTTGATCGTCTACTTTTTTTAAATATTGGATAGCACTATAATCATTGTAGGGTGTGTGGTATTCAATATGGCCGCCACTTAGGTGTGGTGCGTCTTGTCCAGACGCTGCATCGGATTTATTTGCGCATATGTGGTTTTATTGTAAGGCTGGCTCTCCATTTTAAGAAGACGAAGTACCTTGAGAAATTGGGTCAAATTTACTTGCGCATGCGTGAGTGGCTGCATGGAGCTTTTTCTTTTGTTTCTGCTAGAGAAGAAGTGATCTGTTAGTGATTCTATCGATCGATTTTGAATTGTATGGTTGGGTTTTCAAAATGGCTGCCGTTGAGGTGAGGGGGAGAGGTGCTATTGTAGATATTGCGTCATATATTACTGCGCATGCGTGAGTGGGTGAGTGGGAGAGACAGCTTGCTCAGTTCCTTGCAATACTCTTCTGAATTCGAACGTCTTTGAAGTTTTCACTAGTGAAAGTGTAATTGTGTATTTTTAAATTTTTCTAAACTCAGAATGAATATATAAATGAAAGATTCAGTAAACAAGAGTGAGTGTTGACACCACATTGGAAGACTGATGGATGGTAATAGTGCATCTTGTACATTTTGTTATTTTTATTATATTCAGTTGTTTGATCGTCTACTTTTTTAAAATATTGGATAGCACTATAATCATTGTAGGGTGTGTGGTATTCAATATGGCCGCCGCTTAGGTGTGGTGCGTCTTGTCCAGACGCTGCATCGGATTTATCCGCGCATATGTGGTTTTATTGTAAGGCTGGCTCTCCATTTTGAGATGACGAAGCACCTTGAGAAATTGGGTCAAATTTACTTGCGCATGCGTGAGTGGCTGCATGGAGCTTTTTATTTTGTTTCTGTTAGAGAAGAAGTGATCTGTTAGTGATTCTATCGATCGATTTTGAATTGTATGGTTGGGTTTTCAAAATGGCTGCCGTTGAGGTGCGGGGGAGAGGTGCTATTGTAGATATTGCGTCATATATTACTGCGCATGCTTGAGTGGGTGAGTGGGAGAGACAGCTTGCTCAGTTCTTTGCAATACTCTTCTGAATTCGAACGTCTTTGAAGTTTTCACTAATGAAAGTGTAATTGTGTATTTTTAAATTTTTCTAAACTCAGTTTGAATATATAAATGAAAGATTCAGTAAACTAGAGTGAGTGTTGACACCACATTGGAAGACTGATGGATGGTAATAATGCATCTTGTACATTTTGTTATTTTTATTATATTCAGTTGTTTGATCGTCTACTTTTTTTAAATATTGGATACCACAATATAAATTATAGGGTGTGTGGTAGTCAATATGGCCGCCACTTAGGTGTGGTGCGTCCTGTTGCAGACGCTGCATCGATTTTATCGGCGCATGCGTGATTAAGTTTTAGCTCGCCATTTTAAGAAATTACAAAATTGGGTCAACCTAACTTGCGCATGCGTGAGTGCATCCATGTGGCTTTTGTATGTAATTGTGCCAGATCAGAGGTGACCCGATCCATCGACATTCGCTTGTACGATTGGGTATACAATATGGCTGCCATCTGGGCGTAGCTAGGTCTATTGTAGATACTGCGAAGTTTTATATTGCGCATGTGTGAGAGTGTGGTTAGAAGAAGCTTGCTTAGTGACATGTGATACCCCGCTCAGTTCGAACGTTAGTGAGGATTCAAATTGTGAATGTGTAATTGTGTACTTTTTTATAATCTTCTCGACTCTGAATCGGCGTGTAGAAGAAACTGCTTGGTTACGGAGTACTATTGAATTTGGACGTTAGTGAGGTCCTCCATCCCATCCTTTTCAATGCATCTATCGTCAGTTATTTGATGGTATACTTTTATTGATGAGTAGAACTTGTTTGTAGAGTGGAGTATTCATTATAAGATTGTATTAAATAAGTGATGATCTGCAAATGAACGAATTGATCGGTGATGAATTCTGGTATTCAAAATGGCGGCAAAGGGGGAGGGGGGATTGTAGGGGGGTGCTGCAGAATCTGCGTCATGCTTGAATTGCGCATGCGTGTGATGGTTGGTTAGCTTGACTAGTTTCGTATAGACTTCGTTGAATTTATACTATGGTTTTCAGATAACACGTAAAACAATATGTGACATCTAAATCGATTTTATTTCAAATTAAAATGTGTTGGTGTTTAATGTTATATAATGGATGGTCATCGAGTCGAAACAATAAGAAACTGTTAGAATGGATGTGTGTGTGTTGGGGAATGCGTACTAGAAACACTACTAAAAGGTGGAAGGTAACGTATCTTCTTGTACTTTTGTATTATTCCTTATAATGATTTGATGTTTGTTAGTTATTTTTTCGAATTTGAATCGTTGTGTACGAGATACACTATGGTCGCCGCGTCCTTTGGAACTTGCATACATTAAACATTTTCTATTGCGCTATTCTTTTTTTTTGTTTGTAGATAAAGGGAATTTATCCAATATGCCGTTTGAATGATTTGGGAGGTCAATTTAAAATATTTTAAAATTCACTACGTTCTAAAAATATTCAGATATTTTACAATTTCAACGCAATTGCCCTAACGTTAAAAATTAAGTATGAGATATAGATTTTTAAAATATTTTTTATTTGAAATTTTTACTCATATTTATATATCAACAACGACATTAACGGGAATTAATTCTTATATGAAATTTGTGTAATAATTTACGGAATACAGTTCACTTTTGTTCAACTGTAAAACTTGTTCGTTGTGATCGTTTAAGTGAATATTGTTATTTAAATTAATATGACATTGAAGAACAATGAAGAAACAAAAGAAATCAGTAAAAAGAAAAGAAGAAGAAAACAAAATATAGGAAAAAAGAAATGGAAAGACCAAAAATGAAGCATTCTGTATAAAAGAATAGAGATAATTAAGAAATTTTATCCAGTTTGTTGTAAATCAATGTTTGGGTGTCTGTTTGATTATAAATAAAAGAAAGTGTAGTGTTTAACGATTTTTATAAATTTATTATTTATACTTATGTTTACATTTAACAGTGCATATTATATTATATATGTGTTCTATCAAGCAAAAGAAGAATAGAAAAGAGGAAGAAGAAATTGAATTATACGTGTTTATGAGTAGACTTGAATAAATAAATTTATTTATAACATTCAACTGTCTTTATATTATTTTACGGTGTATGAAAAAAAATTCGCAATTCCCCCCGTGTTTTATTATATTGTACTTGTGTACATTATTTAAATTTCGTTTAACTTGTATATGAATATTTAGGTTCCTATCTCCAGGCTGGTATATCATCAAAAGGTGGGAAGCATGTTTTGTTAACTAATGGTCAGTCTGTCTCTACAAATATATACGTATCTCAAAGTTTTTGTCTAAAATTATATTATTAATTTTATTTGTTAAAATAAGGGTAAATTATGGTATTACATGATTGGAATGGAATCGAAATAGTACTTATTGTATTGGTTCTAAAAACATAGTCTTTAAAAAAATACATAAAAAACATGACAAGTATATTGAATTAATGTTTTTTTTTATTTATCACACAAACACGATTACATTTCATTAACAACTATCTAATTAAATTTTAATCTCCTACAACACAGACGTTCAATTGTTTTATAAACAAGTGAAATATTGTTCAAATATTGTGCGCAATTAGATAATTTTTTTTATCAATAATATATTTAAAATTTTTACTTTCAACCAGTAACCAGTTAAAATGAGAAAAAGGGTGATTGTGACCGCCCCCTAAAACTCTCACCCCAACTGCAGTTACTATCAATTTGGGGATAACATATATATTATTCGGCAGACCCTTTATTTATATTTGCTAAATTTTAGACTACAAATGTACTCGACCAGAGTTCGGCTTTATTACGTCTGTAATTATTTTGTCATATTATCACATACACGACAATAATATTACAGACGCACTTAATCCGAACATAGGCTCTACAATATCAGCATTTTCGGTAAACGATAAAAAAAACTGATTCAAACGGGTATACGTTTCAGTTTCATTTATTCTTTAATTACAACACATTTGTATAACATTGTTACTATAATTGGGATAAAATGAACGACTACTTCGAAATATATACCTGTTAAACAAACCCTTACAAGACGGGGTTAATCAGTTGAAAATATAGCCTCATTATCAACGTCCTTTTACAATTAGATTCGGTGTATAATTAACCCTCCGTCGGGCGCGGCCGGTCTCACAGGCACAGCAATTATAGGTTGTATGAACTCTTTTAGTTTTTAGTTTGACTTAAAGGGGAAAAAAACTTTTGAATAAAATTTATTTATTTTCCAATAAAAAAGATTAATTTCATTCATCTTAGATTTAATTAGAAAAAATTTAATCATCAATTTTCTCAATGAGCCCGTCAAGCACACCGCGCCCGATCTAAGGAGTTTTTGAGGGGCGCCCGACGAAGTTTTAACAATATAGTAGTAGGTACCTATATACAAAAAGGTTTGATGCTGCGTGTTAACGGGAAACTCATCAGGGCTCTAGTCCGATCTCTACTTTGTCATGTGGTTACAGTTACAGATCATCCAATTGTTTTTATATCATTGAAGTCTGAACTGTTCCCCTATGACAGTCGAGATAATCTACAGTACGATTAACAGAGCTGTAAAGGAAAAACTTGCGTATATAATAATAATAATAATAATAATAAATTCTCAATACTTGTTTCGTATCTAACAAAATAAGTGAGGGTTTTATGTCTGTTAAAGCGTTGTTTGTGTGAAAGTATAAAAAACAACCATAACAAAAATGTATCAAAAATTATTCCAATTTTAGCCCTACATTATTGAAAATTAGTTTCGTATAATTTGTGGAGACAGACATAGGTATTTTTTTAATCATAAAGAGATTTACTTCGTTTTTATGCAGAAAAGTTATTTATTTTGGTTAAATAAAACTACGGTTACATGTGTTTTTAATTTTGAATTGCAACTATGTAATTGGTCTCACGGGTCAGGCATTGCCTTGTCTGGGATCATTGAATATATATCTTAACTATAATCATAAATTATTATATAGTGTTATTGAACTGCGTTATATCAGTATAACATAAATTACCGCTGCAAATATTTCCTGGTAGAGAATGCGGAGATAATGTAACGTTGTGGTGCATGAACTGTGGGAGTAATTTACGACGTCCTGTGCACTCAGTCCTATCATCGTGCGTCGTACGAGTTACAAGTACTTTTAGTAACGCCGCGTTACAATTATAGTCTTTATAAACGGGTATAAAATATAAGTGGCCTGGGTTTATAGCTCATAACAAATATCCAGTTTTAGGTAATTATTTCAAAACTCATCCGGTAATTATCTACATGTTATTTTTCATCAACGCCATTATTAATTGTTGACGTGAATAAATTTCACAATTGTGTACGTGCCGTTGTTTAAAAAGTATGCATTAAACAATTTTTTTTTTAAATTACAATTAACCTCAATAGCTGAGCTGTGTTTTTATAATTGCGAACATTAAAATATAATTTTTTATTTTAAATATTATCAAATATTATTTTATATACATATAATATATGTAGAGGTCGATTTCACAGGCCGAAAATACTAATTTAAAAAGATTTGAGGTTTTGACGTTTATTATGTCAGTGTCATCTTTCTTGTTTCTTCTGTTCTTTTTATTGCCACAATGCATTGTGATAATTATATTTTTAATCAGCAATATTATTTCACATCAGTTTCTCTAAATATATAATATTATTATTTGTTAGTAATAAATTAATGTACCAGCACAATTCTGTCAAATAAATTATGGCGTTGAATAGAAATAATACTGTTATATTTATAAATGGGCACAAAGTAACATGATACTTTAACCTTTATGTTATTATTTATTTCAACCGAACATGTACTATACGGGTCGTGAACGGAGTGACTCACCGATCTGCCGCTTAACAAGGGGCTTTATTGATTAGGAATTAACTATGTATAATATTTAGTGACAATTTAAGTAGTGATGTAACATAAAGGCTTATCGGAGATATTTATAGCTCACGGATCTGATGAATGATTTTTACATGCCAGAGGACATAGGCTTATAAATTTGTAAAGTTGGTAATTCTGGAAGTCTGGAAATTTTTATATGATGTAGTTTACAGTTAGTTTTTTTTTAAATATGTGGTTATTATTCATAACTAAAGAAGTTTCGTTTATATTCTAATTTATGATTCCAAACAGCTGAAATTATAATCAGAAACTATAGTAAAAAATATATATATTTTTAAATAAAAAGTATCCTATGTTACTTCTAGTACCTCCAAAAAACGTGTACAGTTTCATGATCGGTTAAGTAGTTGTTGCGTGAAAACGTAACAAACAAGTTCGCATTCAGATTTATAATATTAGTAGGGATATAATGAACACTTCCCAAACGTAAGCACTTGTGAGCCAATGATAATATGTACAACACATCTGATCGAGAATTTCAATTGTTTTGATACAGTCTTCGATGTCTTATTTCAATTCTGAGTAGTACCTACATCCAAACAATTATTTTACGCGCGAAACAAACAGCCAAACATACTTTAGCTACACACAAAGAATTTGGAAAATAGCTCTAACAATCCCGGCGTATTGTATTACTTATATCATCGACACATTTAATGTCTACACACCGGAGGGAACATGAGTTGGCTAAGGTTGGTTCTCACGTGTAAGAGCGAGGACGGGGCTCTTACTGGGGGGGTAAATCATATACCCCCCTCCTCTCTTCTCCTCTCCTCCCTAATATTCCTGTTGCTAATCCTAGAACATTATACATATACATTATAAATATGTGTACACATATGTCTGGGAAATAACTAGAGCATTGACTAGATTTTGTTAGCAAGCTTTTAATTCTAAACATATACATATTACAATAATAAATAGTGTTGTAGTTATTTGCCGGTAAATATAGTTTTAAGTACAAAAAAGAAGCTTGCAATAAAAATGATATAATTGTCGCGTTCTTTTAATAGCTTACAATAGGTATGTTTGGCTGGTTTTTTATACAGGAACGGAAAGTGATACACAATACATTCGAACACACACTATACGGATAAAAGTCATAAATGCTGTAATTAATAAAGGATGTCTTTATGAGGAATTAATAATATTAACGAACACTAAGGAAGATGTATAAATTAACCCAGAAAACCGTTGATAAATGATGTAAAATGAATGACATGACAAACGGATTAACTGCTAATAGGTACGTAATAGAATAATATGAATTTTAAAACTTATAAACGCCTGGCGATGTAAATTCTTAATCCTTTAATGTATACTGTGTCCAATAAACAAAACCGGTGAATATAGAAAATGGACTGTCGAAAATTCAGTGATGTAAACTGTGTAGGATTTTGTAGCGTAATATTTTTGTGAAGCTTAAAATTTTTGTGAAGCTTAATATTTTTGAAGCTTAATATTTTCGTAGCTTAACAGACGCGTAGGCATAATAATTTAAAGACGTCTCTGAATGCGTAATATCACCGAGAAATTAATAATTGGACGAGGTATGCAATTGTGAACAATACTTTTAAATTATAGATTATAGACGTTGAAATTATAGATCAGATGCTGGCCTAGAGACTTAGTGTATATTTGGCTCACATTTGCATAATACTTATTAATTTTTTAGTCATCAAGCTCTAACATTTTAGATACATAGCAATATAAAAACGCCCATGAGACGTTTTCATTTAGTTTAAGATTATAATCAAAGCTGTTTAGTCGTTTTGACATTTGCAAATTTTAAATTATCCCAAATCTCTATAAAGCGCTTTGCACCCACCCATGTCTTTTTAACAATACTAATTTGGCTGTAAATCTTGTAAGTTTTATTTAAAAAATATATACCTATTAAACTAATTTTTTTTATTGAGTAATTAGAAAATCGTTAGAAATAAAATATATTATCTGCATCATATATACTGTTATATTAATTATATATATGATATATATTAGGGGTAAGTCTGGGAGAGACGATTATAAGGGGTAAATTTGAATTTTAGGTCATATATATTATAGGTAGACCAATTCATGGTAGAGTCTACCTAATGTCACTTACTCTAAATACATTTTACTTTAAATATATTTATTTCACATTTATAAAATAATAATAATAAAGATCATTAAAAGGACATGCAATAATTGTATTAAAATTTCAAAGACACTTAATTATAAACTTAATTAAAACTAAAATTATATGCAGGCTAAGATTGGCGAGTTTCTTGTGACTTCTTCTCGTCATATGCCTTCCCGAAGTCGCAATTTTTAGGCGCACAAGAGCGAAAAAGGCCAGTGCGAAATAATTTTTTTTTTATTTTGATAAGTGTCTTGATCTTGTTAATAATTAATCATTGTAAAGAATAATAAAATTAATTAATAGTTTATAAATTATTTCTGAAAAAAAAAATATTGGGGAGAAGATACCATGGTTGCTTCTCACAGTTGCGGGCGGAGGATGGGGCTCGCAATATTTAAAAAAAAAAATTTTTCATCAACATATATTTGAATTTGGGGCACGTCGTTCCACAGACGCTCTTATAACGAACATTTTGGTTAAAATTAATTAAGTCCTTTTCAAATTATTAAATATATATACAAACTTATATAATGTGTTTTGTTTTTAAAACTATAGGTGTCTCTCTCTGACTTTCCTTTATAATATTACACCATACTTCACATTCCTCAACAAAGTATATAAGCATGTTAAATATTCAATTATACTTTCCTCTCAATAGTGCAAAAGTACATCTACACCCATTTAAATTTAGAACAGCAAAACATATAAGACTTGATTGCTTAAAGCAACGCCACCTCCCCATAGATGTCGTGTTTTGACCCTTTAATATTCAATGCTTTGTCTGGAAAATGCGCAGACATTTTAAGACCTGCTTTATACGACCCGATTTTTTTGTTAGTAACGTTTCCCTACTCCAGTAGCAATGTAGTTTCTCTTGCTAAAATGCAACATGTAATTAATTGTTCTTATTTCAATTGTTACTTTATTTTTTACGTAATATGTGTGACGTTCGTTCATACTACACGACGTCTCGTAGAAAAGTTCTATCTTACTATTTTTTCACATAGATGCAAGAATTGTGATAGTAGTAATAATTTTATGTAATTTGCAGACTTGCACTAAATAATCTTTTTTTTATATATCTTCAAAACTGGCATTAGACTGTAATCGAGAATGTATTTTTTTCAAGCAGATTAGCATGTAAAGTAAAAAATTCGAGATATAAATAATAACACATAAAAACACATACATATTTTTATATTTTTTGGAATTTTCATTGTGACGTATTTTTGGCATAATATAGGTCAATAAGAACCAATTTAAATGTCATTAATATATGCGCGCATTTAAAATCCATCAAAATTGATAAATGCTGTTAAAAAGCATGTAAAATAAATATTACTTTGTTTAAAAGGAGGGAAAAAGGTCGCGTAAAAACGTAATAATTCGCTATACACGGCAAAAATGTAACTATGTAGAAGCTGTGACGAAATGCGCGACGCCATTTTGCGCGCAATGTTCAGGCAGGGGAGCGGGGAACGGGCGCCTCGCCCGGGCACGAGCCAGTTCCCCGCGTTCTGTCGTTCGGATAAGACCTGTTTCGAATCGGTTTAAGAAATAGCTGCTGAAAGTACAGCTAGCACCAGTTACGTTATTCAGCCCTTTATTGATAAATTACAATTAAAACTCAAATATTGTGCATATAATAAATACACTGATCAAATACGGTAATGTATATATCAGAATGGAAATTAATAAGATCCCATTACAGGGAGTTATGTGCGTCATTAAAAGGTGGATACGTAAAAACGCGTTGTTGTCGGAAATAAAAGGACTGCGATTTGTCGAAAAAAGTACCAGATCAATACCGATGCAGTAATGCCGCAATGCGGAGTTTCATTCGCGCACAATGTTGCGCGGGGAAGCGGGGCACGGTTGCTCGCCCGGGAATGAGGCAGTTCCTCGCGCTCCGTCGTTTCAATAAGTCTACTTTCGAATCAGTTTAAAAAATATCTGTACTAAAAAAGTAAAGCCTCGATTGTGTTACTCAGTCCGGTGTAATATATTTTACTCAAGAGAGTTGGGTAGGTTCAGTAATAGTGGCAATAGACGCTTAGGATATTCGGTAGTGTACTGCGTAAAAATACAATAAATTCTGTTAGATATGAGCTTGAGTGTATAGGAAACTGAAACGCAGAAATGTCGGGTATTTTATTAAGGATAATACAAGAAAAAAACTGTCTTATACGGCAATAACAAGTAAGAATCGCCATTAATTTGCTGAAAAGATTCACGGATCGATATAGGTGGAATGATGTCGCAATGCGGAGTTTCATTTGCACACGTTGCGCGCGCAGGTATATAAAATTCGCTATAGACAGCAAAAAGGTAACTATGCAGAAGCGATGATGTAATGCGCGACGCCATTTTGCGCTCAATGTACGCGTAGGGGAGCGGGGTACGGGCGCCTCGCCCGGGAGAGGCAGTTCCTCGCGTTCCGTCGTTCGGATAAGACCAGTTGCGAATCGGTTTAAAAATTGCTGCTTAGTATATTTGATACATTAACCACTAACGTGCTACTCAGTCAGATATTTATTAATTTAAAAAGTTAAATATTGAATAAGTTAAAAAATATAATATTGTTATACGGTAATGTAGTTTTTTATGTGAAAATTAGTAAAATTCTGTTAAAAGCTAGCTGGATATGTATAATATTGTTTTATTTCAAAATAATTAAAGTGATCGGTATAAATACGTTTAAATTTGTTATACAGGGCAAAAAAGAAAAAAATACTATCTATCTGCTGAAAGAGTAACGAATCAATATAAATGCAGTGACGCCGCAGTGCGGTGCTTCATTTGCGCATGTTGTACGCGCGGGGAAGCGGGGTACAGGTACCTCGCCCGGGAATGAGGCAGTTCCTCGCGTTCCGTCGTTCGAATAAGACTTATGTCTGAATCGGTTTAACAAATAGTTACTCTCAATCAGCACGGATTATTTTGCTTAGTCTGGTATTGATTTTATAATATAAAAAATTAGAACGTGTTTAAACACTAAATATTGCGAAAAGAGGTAAAGCATCGGTTTGCATAAATATCTTTGTTATGTATAAAATCAATACCGTATTGCTGCAATGCGGGTTTTGCACATCGCATAGAGCTTGCACAAGCGCAATATTGAAGTGGCTCTGTTTTCTTGTGATCGTGTATATTCGTATTCGGTATCGTAACATAATTATAACTCACAATTTTTTAACAAACTCGTAACCAAAAGGCCTTGATCAAATCGAACACGCTACCAGGCAAAATGGCCGTCCTTGTCTTACAAAACAAAATGGCGGGATTGATAAGTAGACGCCAAATGTAGTATAACCATATATATTATATATAAAAAAAATATATTTCACGTCTTTTGATATCTTAATTTATAATATGTTGATTTATTCCAGTCGAATGTAAAAATAAAAACAATTGTGTATAAAATCGATACGGTACTGCGGTAATACGGCGAGCTCTATTGCGCATGTGCAAAACCCGGGCGGCACTCGGGACCTAACTTATCCGGGCTGGGTGTGGCACAGTTTGTAGCGCTCCGTCTTTCGAAACGGTCCAGTCATGAAGACTAAGATGGTTATATGTAAAATCAAACGAGAGTATGTGAAAAAACCTAACTCAAACGCGATTTACAAAGTATCTATGAGATTGAGTTATTTAAAAGAGGAGTCGCCGAAAAAATTTGTGGAATACAATTACGTTAAGCTGAAAACCGAATACAAGTTACATTAGGTATGTATTGTTTTGTTCAAATTATCTATTACCCTAAACTAAAAATTCTAATTGGAGTCTTAGAGCATTATACTTCAAATGAATTCGTTTAATTGGATTGCTACTTAAATATTTAATATAAATAATTTAAAATTGGAATGGCTGAAGATGCTAATCGATACGGGTGACCCCGCAGTGCGGGGGAGGGGAGTGAGACGCCTTTGAGATGATTGGTGTGAATTTGCCGCAATATGCGGAGATCGAAGCTATATATTGCGCGCGCAGGTTTTCTTAAATCGGATAAGAATAGATCGGATGCGTGATTCATCTCGTTCCCTAATGACAAATTATTATACTTTGCTATATTTTGAAAAGAATAATTACAAGAAAACAACATTAACATTTTAACCCTTAATGGACCAATGCTACCATATAAGCGGCATTCCATAAGTACCAAACTCTAAAAGTATATAAAATTTAAATCATGTTATTATTACTACACTCTATGTATATTAATAAGTGTTCACTATAATAAAAATACTTCTTGTATTATACTTGATTTAAAAATGTTTTATAGCTTCTCTTCGTATGAAAAATATTTGTACCGCTAAATGTTAATAAATGTTATAAAATATCCGAATTATTAAAAATATATATATATATTATTGTAATTTATATATATCTTTTCTTTTCTACTTAGCCTTTTAACAATATGATTTATATGTCAGATGGGTTATTATGGCAGAACTGCTTCTAAATGCAACGAGTGGTAGTGTCAAAATTATTTCTTTATACCTATGTGGTTTAAAAATATAGTTAACAAAAAAAACGACCCATAGGTACTGGGACAAAATTTCAAAAGATGTAATTTTTGTTCCAGGTGCAGATTTCATCTTTCCCCAACCCGAATACCCTCGCGTGGATCCAATCCCAAGAGTCCGACCTGCAGTCACCAATGAACAAACCGTAATGATGGGCAGGTGGCTGAAACACGAATTCGATATCGCCAGAATGGAGGTACAACATAGACCAAACTCTTATGAGTACAGCGATAGTTTAAATCTTGGAGGCGGCGAGCCATACCGTCCCGCATCATTCCTTCAACCCAACGCAGAGCCGCAAGGGGTTGTTGCAGGAGGTTCATCCGAGGTGTCCAATGCGGTTCCACCACAAAACGAGCAGGACGCAATTGAAGATTATTCATACTCATACGAGTCTGTAGAGTACGATAGTGAGCCTTCTCAGAGTGACAATTCAATGTCGCTTGACGAAGAAGTGGCTCCAGCTAACATCGAAGAAGGCAGTGACCAAGATACTGAGGAACTCGTTGTCATGGAAAATAATAGCCTTGAGAACCAGGCCTCTGAGGAAGAGATTTCTGCTATTCAAATGGCCGAGGCTAACAATTCTGATGAATCGAGACGTTCCAGGTTATTACCTCAATTATTATTAAGTAAATACCTTTTTTTATTTTTTTTTTATTTTATAGTTAAGCATTAAATTCTCTTTTCATAACTTGTTCATAAAAGTGTCTACAATAAAAGAAAATCACAGCAATTTTGCATAAGTACTGCATGACTTGTAATTATATACTTTTTTTATTTAACTAAATTATATTGGAACAATTTATAACATAGAATACCAATTAAAATTTGTAATTATTAGAAATTATTTTTACAAAATGAGTATTGACTTTTGCTAATGTAAAGTTTACTTCTAATTTTTTTTTTATAGTAACCGTACTTAGATTTTTGAAACTCGGATATTATATACATATATTTACTTACAGGCCCGAGCATCGAGCTTCCTGCGAATTCTGTGGCTTCACAACTTGCCGCAAAGAAATTCTCGGGAACAATGAAAAGGCAGATCACCATGAGCGAGAACTCGGAGAGCGGGCCCGCCGCCAAGAAACGAAATACTCCTGCGAGCACTGCGACTACGGCAGCAACTCAATTGTAGAAATTGAAGATCACAGCCACACCCACGTTGCACAATTCGTGAGTAACGATCAAAATATTCCTGGATTGTACCTCCATAATCTAATTGGATTCTACACCTGCACTTCTTGCCCACATAACATTATTCAAGAAGATAAAGAAAATAAGATCAACAATACAAAGGTTTCTTCGGCCTAATTTGTTATAGCTTACAGATGACGTTACAGCACCATATATATTATTTCATAGTACCCGACTCAAAAAAGCCTTATATAATATCTTTTGCTACACGCATTCGTCCTACTCTCTACTGACTACTGAAGCTATGATGAAGACCACAGTTCTATATTGAACACTTCTTAATTATGAATCCGGCGGGACCGGTGTAATAATGTATAAATGGCTGGCTATAATCATTATTTGACTTCATTTTAACATCGAAATATCGTGGAGTGTTTGTCTTCAATAAATAACTGTTATCTTTAAATAACTTTGCATCTTAACAAAACAATTTTTTCCATCTAATCTTCTACCAAAAAGTATTTCTTATAGTATTTTAATGCAATGTAAAATGTTTGTAGTACTTCAGCTATTATTGGCAGAAACATCTCGTTGATTCACACAACACTCCCATATTAACTAGTTTTAGTCTGTATCGCTCCTACTATTTGTATTGTCCACAATAATAGAAAAGGATAGAAGTAAACGAAATAGAAATGTGTAAAAGTAGTGAAACGATATCGATTCATGTTGTCTGCCTAACTCTGTTATAGTAATCACTTTAATGGCATAGAATTCGATTGGTTCTCTTGTTTCCACTGTTCACCTTTTTTAAGTCGGGTACGTGATTAGTAGGTTGTCCAGGTTCTATTTTTTTCTAAGGTTTACGGTTCTCAATTCAAATTCAAACGACCGTGATTTTGATTTTGTCGAAACGTCTTATTGTTTTCTAAAAACAACTTTTTGATTGATTGACATTTATATATTGCCAGAATAAAAATATTTAGTACTTTTTAATTTTAAGGTTTTATGATTGTTTTATGATTGTTTTAGTAAGTTGATGTAAGGATCTTTATTGTATTAAAATATAGTTTATTATGATTTATTAAGGTATTATTTTAAGAATTAATATTAAATTGAGGAAAGTTAATGATCGCTCTTGCGTTTGTCCGTTCGTTACAATCTGATTTTAACCAAACGTAGGGCGGCGATAAAACTAGGCTTGTTATTTAGAAGCTTATAGGACGAGTACTCCTTAGATGTAGTTAATGTTAAAAAAAAATAGGTAAAATACAAAAAAAATACAAGAAATAAAAAAGTACAAAAAAATACAAAATATAAAAAAACAAAAAAAAAAACAAAACATAAAAAAACAAAAAAAATACAAAATATAAAAAAAAACAAAATAAAAACAAAATAAAAAAAAAACAAAATAAAAAAAACAAAAAAATCATAAAATAAACAAAATACCAAAAAATGTATTAAAAAAAAACTTTTAAGGAATTTATAATTGTCTAGTTGGTTATTGTTGCTTGTTGAATATAACAATTAAAATTAAATTCGTTTAAAAATTACTTATAAAATAAAATAATAATAAGTAAACAAATAAATATTAAAATATACTTTTACTAAAGACTTATATAATTACAAGAAATATTATTAATTCAACGAAAGCTGTACGTTAAAGTAACAAATGTATATATATTCTTTGCATAATAAAACAGAGACTATCCACCGCATCGCTTAATGCGTCTGTAAAAAGTACGCAGTTATAGTAATTTGTGTCTAATATATCAGCCCGACGCCTCTATAGACACGCGGCTTAATCGTTGATTGTCTAATGGCAGAGAGTGTGGCATAGGGCGGTATTAGTAGGCGGAGTTTGTTTAGATTTTTGATGTTGTGCGTCATATAGTTCAGTGTGATCGTGGCGTTATTCGATGTTAGTGTAGTGATAGTTTAGTATATTCCTAATTCGAGATGTTAGTAGGTTTATATCGTTATTAGAGTCATACTGGGTTCACATTAGTTTGACGCGCTGTTTCATGATGTATCAGGTGACTATAAGCTATTGAAAGCCGTCAGAAAATAGCACGTGTGTGTGAACGACTTTGATTTGATGCATTATTATACAGCGTGACATTCTAATGTGAGTTCAGCGTAACTCTACTTATGTTTTGACATATTTGATTTAATATCCAAACAAGAGTTACAATACGTTGATCCTTAACCACACATTCAAATGACGACGTAATATCTAAGTGTAGGAGTAATAATAATAAGAATATAAATACCATTTAAGTACAAATTAAAATAAGAGGAATAACAGTAAAATTAAAAATGTGATATACTTCACGTCACTGCCAATTTGTAATCAATTCATACGAAAACCATTAAACTACTAATGCTCATACTTCTAACGCTTTGAGAGTCATTACTTGACTTTCGGAGTTAGATGTATGACATGTTATTTTTATCTATACTGTTATAAATTTATATTTTATATAACCACAAATCAATATATTTTTTTACATAGAGAGAATATATTTTTTTAATAAAAAAAAACTTAAATAAACACAAAAAAAATTATAAAAAATTAAAAAGATACAAAAAAAAATATAAAAATTATAAAAAATAAAAAAAATCAATCAAAGAAATGCAAACAATTAGGAAAATATTATTACAGTAATTTTGGCTATAACAAGTGTTGCTGCTGGACCACAAGACCCCAATATTTGCTCAAAGATAGTACATAGACTTTAGGTTTATATCAGTATAGATAAACTCTTCACGGATTCATGACCACGTGTTTACCCATATTTTTATATACAGAGAAATATACATTTCGTGTTATAAATTATATTTTTGTACAATGGATAGATTTTATATTTTTATACTTTTATATAAAAACTGTATTAATGGCAATTTGTGGCTTTGCACTCTCGATGTAAATATTATAATTAAGTTTGGTTTTCTCTATAAAACTTATATTGTTCTAGATTAATAAATGCGTTTATTTCCATCATAAATCCCATGGACTTAGACTTATTTATTTCTAAACGTTCAGAGCAAATATTAGTTTTGTGTTCGGTTAATGCCTCTAACCGGAGAAAACCTACACTCGATACCCAATCGTTACTTTCGGACTATTTATCGCGTTAAAGATTTATTTTTGTAATAAAAATATAAAAGTAAAAAAAAAAATCAGAGTATTTTTATATAAATCGTTATCTTCCATTATATTTTTTTAAATTAATAATTAAACTTACATTCGTAATACTAATTTCTATGTAGATTATCTTACTTCTCTAATATAATCGGGCACAGTAAATAAAAGCACTCTCTCTCCATTATAACACCAATACTAGTAACTTATTCTAACTCAATACACTATAACCAATTTTCTTACACGTATCTATAGTTTAAGACCTTTACAATCAAGAAGCATTCTACCTCAATAATCGTATAACTTTTATTCTAACACCAATAGCATAGTCGTTTGTAATAAATGTATCAAAGAAACAATCTACCTCTATACACGTAATTTAAAGTCTTCTATCTACAGAACCTTCTCGCTATTTTTATGCGCTTGAATAGAAATTCTATCTACGGAGAGTGTTCTATGCGAGTGTATGAAATTATGGGATGGTTCCGTAGATAGTAGATCCAATTATTATTCTCACACATAGTTTAGTCACTCGCAATATATAAGAGTTATAACTACCATTCTTTAGATATAATTTAATCACTTGCTATAAATAAGCGTTCTAAAAGCAATAGTTTAAATCTCTTCCAATAGATATAAGTTTATCTTAATACCAAATTGATGCCTTTCTAATAGCAATCGTTTAGTAGTCACTCGCAATATAATATAAGCATTCTAATAGCAATGATTAAGTTACGATTTAGTGTAGGCGTTCTAAAAGCAATGATTTCATTACTACGTATAATCTAGTTTAGGTGTTTCAAAAGCAATGATCTAGTTACTACTTGCAATTTAGTGTAAGCGTTCCAAAAGCAATGGTTAGGTGGTCACTTGCAATATATAAACGTTCTAACAGCAATAGTTCAGTGACCACTTGCAATGTAGTGTAAGCGTTCCAAAAGCAATAGTTTAGTGTCTACTTGCAATATAGTATAAGCGGTCCAAAAGCAATAGTTTTGTAGTCACTTGCAATATAACATACGCGTTCTAACAGCAATAGTTTGGTAGTCCCTTGCAATTTAGTATAAGCGTTCCAACAGCAATAGTTTGATAGTCCCTTGCAATTTAGTATAAGCGTTCCAACAGCAATAGTTTAGTGATCATTTGCAATAAATAATCTATGTAACAGCAATACTTTTATGGTCACTTGCAATAAGTATTCCGAAGGCAGTAGTTTAGTGACCACTTGCAATAAAAATTTCCTAAAGCAATAGCTTGTGGTCACTTGCAATAAAAATTTCCTAAAGCAATAGCTTGTGGTCACTTGCAATAAAAAATTTCTAAAGCAATAGTTTGTGGTCACTTGTAATAAAAATTTCCTAAAGCAATAGCTTGTGGTCACTTGCAATAAAAAATTTCTAAAGCAATAGTTTGTGGTCACTTGTAATAAAAAATTCATAAAGCAATAGTTTGTGGTCACTTGTAATAAAAAATTCATAAAGCAATAGTTTGTGGTCACTTGTAATAAAAATTTCATAAAGCAATAGCTTGTGGTCACTTGTAATAAAAATTTCCTAAAGCAATAGCTTGTGGTCACTTGCAATAAAAATTCCAAAAGCAATAGTTTAGCGACCACTCGCAATAATAATTTCAAAAGCAATAGTTTAGTGGTCACTTGCAATAAGAGTTCAAGAAAGCAATAGCTTAGTGGCCACTTGCAATATAGCGTTCATAGTTTTGTGACCATTTGCAATAAATATAAGCGTCCTGACTTTAGTGGCCACATGCAATAAAAAGCTTAAAATAAATACCTTAATATGAATGGTATTCGTCTTTTAATATCAGTAGTCTAATCCCTCGCAAAAACGCGTTTGCGTGATATATCCTTCACTGCCTTCTAGTACAAATTAATTTAGATTTTGTATACGTCGTCATAGTGGTTAACATGATACGATATTACACTGCCATTGAGTGCTTCCATAAACATCTCATACTATGATCATCATTCTGAACATTGTCACTCGTCGTTTAGCATGACTGCTCTTGTAGCTTAAAGTCGAAGCAATTTTAAAAGCAATATTAATTCATTATATTCATCATGACTAAATGATCATACTAGGATCCTTGCATCAGACACTAACCGATATTGGAACTAATTTACTTTTATTAGTCTATTAAATAAACAACAGTATTCAGTGAACCAGGAAACATAGTACTATAAAAATATCCATATTCAATTCTAATGTTAAAGTTTGTCGAAATCACCAACATTACACAAGTCATTTATCGTAAAATACTCTTGTATGTTCTTGCCGTGTGGTTGACGGCGGTAAGGTAAATTTACTTATAACTTTATACTCGTAATCACCATCGTTAGCAAATAACATCACGCTAATGCGAGTTATTAGAGTGAGTTTATCTCGAGAATACGAAATGTCTCCACCCCTTTCTCTTCCCGTGGGTGTCGTAGAAGGCGACTAAGGGAAATATTAGTCAGTTGAATAACGACCCGCAACGTTATTTGATGAAACCCAACATCCTTCTTGCGATTCATTTTTTATTTCTTTATTGTAACACTTATTTTAGTTCCTCATGTTGGCAGATAAAATTAACTCTATGACAACAGTTTGAATTTTAAATCAAGACATTATAATTTCGTTTTATGTCTGTTATCGGTGTATTTAAAAAAAAATTTTAAAAAAAACATTAAAACAATAAACTAAAAAAAAACTATTTTCTCGTTTAGTGCCATGTCGTCGGTGTATTTAAAAATAAAAAATAATTAAAAAAAATATATAAAAGAAATAAAAAATAAAAAATGTTTTCTCGTTTAGTGTTAAGTTATTGGTGTATTTAAATAAAAAATCAAAAAATAAATAAAAAAAACAACTTTTTTTCGCGTTTAGTATCATGTTGTCGGTGTATTTTAAAATAATAAATCAAAAAAAAAATTGAAAAAAAAATTTTCGCATTTAGTATCATGTTGTCGGTGTATTTTAAAATAAAATTTAAAAAAAAAGAACAAAATAAAACAAAAATACAAAAAAAAAGTATATTGTTGTTTTTTATGTTATCGATGTATATTAAAATATAGCTCTATAGCGGAGCTTTTATTTACGTCGAATATATTTTAACATACAGCTTTCGTTTACAAATTTCTTAATATTACTTAAATAAAGAATGAAAAATTAATAAACAAATTATAATAACGTAAATCGTTCATAACAAATAATGAATAGGCTAAAATTGTTGAATAAAAAGAAACGAAATAAAATAAAAGGAAACCTTATAAAAATAGAGAGAGCATAAAATTGTTTGAAATTAAATTGCAATAGGACTGTCACTTCCGCTTGTCTAATACAATATTATGTTCTACCCTTGAGTAGACTGTATATTGTAAAAGACATAATGGTAGGCCCAGATAGAGACGAGCTCAACACGTACATAAAGTGGAAAAAGTCGTGATAAATTGCGGAATACTATCCCAGCAGTGGGACAACTTGGTAATTAATAATAATAATAAACAACAACTATAATGAACTAGACAATATTGATTCAAAACAAAAAAATATATGAAAAACAAAAAAAAATACAAAATAGGAAAAATAAACAAAAAAAATATAAAACAAAAAAATACCAAAAATTACGTACGTTTATATATTGAAAAAACATCCACGTTTAGTTGTAGTCTTTGTCGTACAAAACGGCATCAGAAAAGCTACATCGCAAGCGCCAACTATATTAATTATAAGACGTTTAACACGAACATCAATGGATATTCTTTGATGTTCGAAAGTTATAAATAATGAATTCATATAACTCGCGGTATCATCATCAACTGCGAGTAATGATAAAAGAATATAATTTGTTGAAACTTATTCAACTTTTTACTCACTTGATCGACAAACCAAAATTTATATACAATTTTTACCATCACGTAGCAAATAACACCTTGCTTCTGCGTATATAAATATTCTCAGATAGCGATTTAAATTTTACATGTTAGTACACGACTAACTATATTTTGAGTTTATATAGTACTTGCACTTTCTATCTTTTGGGCAAATGTCAACTTGACCACTCGCGTATTAACAGCGACTTTAAGTAGTACATTTATTATTCTAAAAACCCAGTTAATTCTTAGCCGTGTGGTTGACGGCGGTAAGGTAATTTCACTAATAACTGAATTCGCAAATACGAGCATTTAAGCAAATAACAACACGCTTATGCGAGTCATTAAAGTGAGTACCTCGAGAATACGAAATGTCTCCACCCCTCTCTCTCTCTCTTCCCGTGGGTGTCGTAGAAGGCGACTAAGGGATATATTAGTCAGTTGAATAACGACCCGCAATGTTATTCAGCGAAATATAACATCAAAAAGCGGCTGTTTTAGATATTGTTTATCGGTATGATTTCCTATTAAGTTATTTATTTTAATTTAAACTCAATACTCAATACTACTGTTATTTAGAAAAATAATATCCCGCAATAAATAACAAAAGTATTCAGTCATTTAATCAATCTTGTCAGTCATGTTATTGGTAAATACAGGATGGATCACTTCAATTTACACTCGCACTTACCATCACGGAGCAAACAACAGCATGCTTCTGCGAGTATTTGGTGTATCTTTCTTGTTCTCTTGGACAACGACGACCACAACGCTGGCTAACCAATCTTGTCAGTCATGTGATTGATAAATACAAGATGGATCACTTCAATTTACACTCGACTTACCATCACGGAGCAAACAACAGCATGCTTCTGCGAGTATTTGGTGTATCTTTCTTGTTCTCTTGGACAACGACGACCACAACGCTGTCCTGCCAATTTTGTCAGTCATGTGATTGATAAATACTAGATGGATCACTTCAATTTACACTCGCACTTACCATCACGGAGCAAACAACAGCATGCTTCTGCGAGTATTTGGTGTATCTTTCTTGTTCTCTTGGACAACGACGACCACAACGCTGGCCAACCAATCTTGTCAGTCATGTGATTGATTACAAGATGGATCACTTCAATTTACACTCGCACTTACCATCGTGGAGCAAATAATAAAATCTGTGAACAGTAGGTGTAGCTTCTTTAACCTACATCATTGGACTAAACTGAGGTATTTATTTCCTCGCCGTGTGGTTGACGGCGGTAAGGTAAATTCACACGTAACTATTTACTCACAGTCACCATATATATATAAGTAAGTAACGACTTGCTTATACGAGTGATTAGAGTGAATTTACCTCGAGAATACGAAATGTCTCCACCCCTTTCTCTTCCCGTGGGTGTCGTAGAAGGCGACTAAGGGATATATTAGTCAGTTGAATAACGACCCGCAGCTTTATTCAGCGAAATTTAACATCAAAATGCGGTTGTTTTAGATTTTATTTAGTTATTCGTTGGTATGGTTTCCTATTGTTTATTTCTTCTTTATCTTTATTTAGGCTCAATACTCGTAACTACCATCTTTCAAGTAAACACCAACATGCTTAATCGAGTATTACCCGGTCTTTTTGGGCGGTTACGTAACGAGCACCAACGTTATAAGTTTCGCTCTAGAATGACTTTATAACACGCCCTTTTTACCATCAATTTGCGTGCAAAAACAAATAATAAACCAAAAAACCAAAAAAAAAATCAAAAAACTTGTAGTTGAAAAAATGAAAGAAAAAAGTCGGTGTTGTGTTGTGAATAGTTTTAATTCATAAGTCTATGTGTAGTAAATAAAAAAAGAAAAAAATAAAAAAAACACAAAATGAAAATGAAAAACCAAATACAAAATTACTCGGTGTCTTAGTATAATTCATTATAGATGTTGTGACTCGATGTTAGGTTAGATTAGTTAAGTTAATAACCGCTGTGTGGTGACGGCTGGACAAAGAATACCATAAGGTTAACGTTAGAAATCGAAACGAGGTGGCGATGACGTTTTGGATTATGGTTCACAGGGTGGGTTGCTTCATATATATGTGTGGATTGATTAATAATGGCCCAATTTCTTAATAAATTCACAGATATTTGTGCAGTATATTGGGAACTTATAATTTGAATCGAGTTACCTGTCTAGATATTCTACGTTTTTTGCGCATCTCCTTTGATTTGAGTTTATTTGATATTTTTATTTTAATATTAAAGGAGACGCGCAAGCTTTATTCACCACCCCTTTCTTTCCTGTGGGTGACGTAGAAGTCGTCTGAGGGGTTTAAGAACTAACGATCTAAGAGTTCAAAATACGTAATCTTATATTTTTTAGCAATATTTTTGTGTATTGATTTTAAAATTTCTGAAGTAGCTTAATTAAAATATTTACAAATTAAATTTCTATTAATACATTTATTCTTAATCCACTGTCTTCCGTCTCTTAATTACGTTCCGTATACATATTTTCTTTCAATAGATAGGTTATTCTCTCATCTTAGGCTATTCGCGAATATTACAAGAATAATTTGGACTTTTTGTGTTTTACTATCGTGTTTATTTTCTGTTATTTTAATCGGACGTTTCGCAATCTTTACAGCCATCGTGGTTGTGAAGACTTTCGAAACGTCAGATTAAAATAAAAGAAAATAAACACGATAGCAAGACGCAAGTCTAAATTATTTAGGTACATATTAACTTAGATAAATTAATTAGTAGTTAGGACAATTTCGGACTATCGCCTCACCCAACACACGGTACATACAATTAACATAAGTGTTTTTGTCACTTTGGGATGACGAAACCGCATTAAGCGAGAGTTCAGTCTATAAATGTTTTACGAAGTAGTTTCCAAATTCGTTAATTTATTTTGCTTCTAAGTAGACATGTTTCATTACCTGGGGTTCTGACCCGGGTTAATGAAAACACATTGAAAGGGAAATCAGTTTATGTTTTACGTATGTCGAAATTCTATGACGAAATCTCTAAATTCACATTTAACTTGGTCCTTAATTTCTCTCAAACTGTACGTATTGAGCCTTTTTTACCTGGATCCTTTAAAAATGAATGAAAGGACGTTGAGTGTCAGATGAGTTTATGTATGTCGAGATCCTGTGACGTACCATTTTAATTTGTTAATTCATTTTTATCTTCCTTTCAGAGTGTGAGATTGTTTCATGTTTATCGAAGTTTATTTGCTCCGTTAATTTTGAACTGATCTCTATCTTTTTGTTGGTTCCATTGCCTGGAGTAGATGAAGGGTATGTGGGAGCACATTGAGAAAGAGATCGTTTATCTCAATTATTTTAAGCTCTTAAATAAATAAATGAAAGTTTAGTTTATATGTATTGTTTAACGTTAACTGTTTGTGTTTCTTCATTTTGTTAATCGTTCGTTGACCCATTACCTGGAGTGGATGAAGGGTATGTGGGGGCTAATTTAAATTTTATATTTCGTTTAACAAAATTCTCACCTCTGAAATGCTTACTTTGTGATTTAGATTGTTTTTACTGTTACCAATAACTTAACTGAATTTGTTTTGTTCACTACCTGAATCTAAACCCTCTAGAATAATAAAATCATGTTAAGTTTGAGTTACTTTTCTTTCATTCCCCTTATCTATAAAAATGATTTTGGACTGGATTTGGTTCATCACCTGGGTTTTTGGTTCCCTCGGGTGATGAATACATCTTCAGCGAGTCATCAGTTTCTATTGAAGATCCCAAATTTAATTTGTCTTGTTCATAACCTGGGTTATCGATCCACCCAGGATAGTGAAAGCATATTAAGTTTGAGGTCTATTAATTTAATTTTCACATGCTAACTTCACAGATCTAAGTGCAACTTTGTCTACTTTTATTTCATGCCCCTTTACTATAAAATTGATTTCGGACTGCATTTGGTTCATCACCTGGGTTTTTGGTCCCCTCGGGTTGATGAATACATCTTCAGCGAGTCATCAGTTTCTATTGAAGATCCCAAATTTAATTTGTCTTGTTCATAACCTGGGTTATCGATCCACCCAGGATAGTGAAAGCATATTAAGTTTGAGGTCTATTAATTTAATTTTCACATGCTAACTTCACAGATCTAAGTGCAACTTTGTCTACTTTTATTTCATGCCCCTTTACTATAAAATTGATTTCGGACTGCATTTGGTTCATCACCTGGGTTTTTGGTCCCCTCGGGTTGATGAATACATCTTCAGCGAGTCATCAGTTTCTATTGAAGGTCCCAAATTTAATTTGTCTTGTTCATAACCTGGGTTATCGATCCACCCAGGATAGTGAAAGCATATTAAGTTTGAGGTCTATTAATTTAATTTTCACATGCTAACTTCCCAGATCTAAGTGCAACTTTGTCTACTTTTATTTCATCCCCCTTTACTATAAAATTGATTTCGGACTGCATTTGGTTCATCACCTGGGTTTTTGGTCCCCTCGGGTTGATGAATACATCTTCAGCGAGTCATCAGTTTCTATTGAAGGTCCCAAATTTAACTTGTCTTGTTCATTTCCTGGGTTTTTGATCCCCCCAGGATAGTGAAAGCATATTAAGTTTGAGATCTATTAGTTTAATTTTCACATACTAACTTCACAGATCTAAGTGCAACTTTGTCTACTTTTATTTCATCCCCCTTTACTATAAAATTGATTTCGGACTGCATTTGGTTCATCACCTGGGTTTTTGGTCCCCTCGGGTTGATGAATACATCTTCAGCGAGTCATCAGTTTCTATTGAAGGTCCCAAATTTAACTTGTCTCGTTCATTTCCTGGGTCTTTGATCCCCTCAGGATAGTGAGAGCGTTTTATATTTGAGATCTATTAATCTTATTTTACATATGTTGAGTTAACGTCATATGTTTCGAGTAGCACTTGATTTGGATTTCTTTTATCCCGCTTATCTTCAAAATGATTTTTAACTAGACTTGGTTCATCACCTGAGTTTTAGATCTCCTCGGGTTGATGAAACCTGAGTGGTTAAAAATTTCTATTAAAGGTCCCAAATTTAACTTATTGTTTTTATTATCTAGGGCTTACATCCTCTCTTGACAACAAAAACATTAAATATGTGATTTAATTTGATGTACGATTTTATTTGTCATATTTTTTAACGTCACATGATTTGAGTGCTGCGTGATTTAATTTCCTTAGTCCTTATAAAATTGTTGGATTAATTACCTGAGTATTTATTTACCTCATAATAATTAAATAGAACCCAGTTCAAAATAAATCTAAATTTGTTTTATTCCATAAAGTGATCTTTACCCAAATTTGTCTACTAAGTACCGGCAAATATAGGCACATTGAGGTAAAGATTAGTTTGGCTATAAATATGTTTTTAGAAATTTCGTCATATTGAGCTTCGTTTTCTTGTTCCATTAGTCTTTATCTGGATTTGTCTAATTCATTAACTGGGTTTTTTAAAATATTTTTTCCCCGGTTAATGAGTGCACATTGAGCTAAAGATTATGTTATTGTCATGTTTTTAGTTCAATTTCGTTTTGTCTGGCCACTATCTGAATTTGTTTTATTGTTTTTACTTAATATTTGATATACTCTTTGAGTTAAAGATTAATTTCTTCCCTTACGATTGTTGAAATAACTAGACTTCTCTGTTTGTATATTATTTTCACCCTTTTACTTTTATGAATTGTCTCTCACTGGATGCGGTTGCTCCAACTCTTCCAGTAACTGGTCCACCTGTGTTAAAGTAATTGGTTTTCAGTTGTGTTTATGGGTGAGGTTATGTTTTATTTGTAGTTAGTATAATTTAGTCGTAAATTTTCTTCATTCATTGGACACAGACCATGGTGTGCTCCATATCTCGTATTTTTCTTCTAAATTATTAGTTTAGCGCGAATTTAGTGAGTAGATTAGTTTAATTAATATTGTTGATTTTAGCATATTTAGTTTGTAGTGGATAATTTTTATTTTAAATTTATTGCATGGGTTTTTGATCCGTGCATCGATGAATCACTTGAGGGGTTATTAGTGATAATAAAAATTAATAATAATAATTACATTGTTAATTATTTCTAATATGTTAAATATGAGGATGAACTTGGAGGTAAATATCGTTTAGAATTGGCGTCGGTTATTGTTTGAAAACTAGTCGTTTCAAACGATGAATTTTATAATATATTAAGAGACATAAATTGAAACTACAGATATAATAATTTAGGACGTACTTAATGAATGATCTAAACTATTAAATGTATAGTTTAAATTTACGTTTATTGCTATATTATAAAATTCATTCTCGCCATTACGTTCGTAGGGTTAACGACTGCGGAATCGTGACAGCGTCTTTTGGCTTAATTTGATCACGCCAGGCGTAGTATTCTTATTATGACTATATGTCTTTCTGGATATGAGATAGGTGAAGGAAGAGTGTCTATCGACCTCGTGTATAATCTCTTCCACTTCTCTTCTTCTCCTAAACATCAAATGGAGTATGATTATATCTACATGATGGTGCAAAAGTAATCAACTTTAAGGCATTTGATTACTTTTATATCATTCTGTTACGTGTATTAGCCTTTTGTCTATATAGGCTATAACTAGTAATGCAACAACGTCACGCCCGTCTTCCCAGAGACGTTTATTGCGGCTACGTTAGTGCGATCATTTAAAATGTAACTTTTATTTTACATTCATTTAAATTATTATTTAAAAGAGTGGAAAGCGGAATGATGAGCGTTTATAACTTGATTAGGAGCCGGGGTTGGTTACCGTTGCTTTCGTTTCGGGAAGTAACCGAGTAGAGTGTGCAGCGGCCAGGATGAACCTGTTCACTTCGCTACTGCATACTCGACTTAACCCGGCTCAACGACTGCTCTCAGTAGACATGTCTGCTGTCGTCTACTTGCAGTTGTCTCCACTCATGGACTTGAGAATACGGTTATATGTAGTCTGGCTTTTAAAAAGTGTTATTAATGTGCACTAAGAAATATATTTTATCTCTGGCAATATTATAAATGTATTGTTGATTAGGGATGATCTAAGAGCTGTCGAAGCTTAATATTGTAATTGAGTTCGGGGCAACAATCTTTTATTTTATGAGATTTGGTGTTATAATGGTCACTATTTGCGCGTTGCTACTATTACGCGCACCTGCCATTGTCTCTTTTAAAATAAATGGCCCAAACTTTCTTTATTCAAGTTATGATACTTGTATGGCCTAAAATTGTATGCGAAATGTATTTATCTTCCTCTATGTGGTATTTGATGTTAAATGTGTTTAATAAAATATATGTCGTATTATTATTGTAGAAATGTATTTTTGAACCTTTACCCTTCGTATGATAACCATTTCCTATGTCAAACAGCATTTCAATGTACGTAAGTTTTCGTTGTGTCCAAGTGAGGTTATCGCCTGCTCACAAATGCTTTTTGACATACTTAAAAGTTAGACCTTCAGCTCAACGTTCGTTTGGCCACTGGCTTTGTTCACTCGAATATATATACCTTACAAAAATATGTCCACTGAGAGTGTGTATACGAAACGTGCAAAATCAGTGGCGAGACGAACTTTGATACCGAGTTGTAATTTATATCACTTTAAGACTAGGGATCCTTTTTAAACCCCACAACTTTTATATTATTACCATGTTTGTTTGGGAGGGTATTATGATAATAAGTCAAGATATTATACGATCTTGAGCACGTCTACATCAATAAATGTAATTCTAATGTAGCATTTATTGGTGTAAATAGAGCTTTATGGAAACGTAACTGCGATACGATAGATGTGACTGAATTGTATTTTTCACTTAAATTGTATTAATCTAAATTGTAACCAAATTGGCAAAGTAAATAATAGGATATAAAAATTCTGGGATTTGATTACTTACGTGCTCTCTATAATACCATAATGGTTAAAATGTAACATCTGTAAAACTGTCGGTGACAATTTCTGGAATTTTTATATCTATTTTCAAAATTGTTAAATTAGATTGTTTGGTAGGCGTGATGGTGTAATGAATGTGATATGATGTGATTGATGGTGCATACTTTTGTATGTGACGAGGGTGAATGAGTTTCAAACACATTCGAAGTGCTTAGTAGACTAGCGTGTCGCAGTTCATGCGTTGTACTACAGGGAAGAATAGGATACGACTCTGGGTAAGAAATCCGTGCGACTGATTGTCAAAACACTGGAATGGAAGTACCCACCACTGCTGGTTTCAATCCCTGTGCATTTTTATTTCCTTCTATTTATGTTAGCTTTATGTGTAACTTGCATTTATTGATTGTATGTATTTTCTCTTATTATGGTATGATAATATACCTACATATATGTAAGTGTATACTTTATTCAAAAAATGGATGTTGTGTTTAATTTTAAGCTTTAGTAAATTTGCTCAGAGGTTAGAGTAGGGCTACAATGTTATGTATCGTATGAGCCAACTTTGAGCAATTTTACCCTTCAAATATTGTAATAGGTTCCATTTTAAGCAAATCCCAATAATGACAATTGACGTCTTTAACGTGACGTCCTTTTACCACCTATTTCGAGGAGCTTTTACAGTAACGTGAGAGCTTCTTGTGTGGAACTATGAAATCGAAATGGGCGTCAGTGCCGCAACCATAGGCTAAACTATATTTGGAATACTAGAGTTGATAGTAATAAAAGAAAAATCGTTGCTAGCATTCTATTAGTACAATTTAGATTTTGGCTTATGGTTGACGCCCAGTGTCACGATCTCTTGCTGAACTTCAGCTACAGCGAGAGCTCGAGGTCCAGTTCATACAAGCGGGGAAAAGTCATGTTAAGAAGCTCGGATAACTCCGCTGTTTGAATAGGGCCTAAAAGGTTTACAGTAATCAAATAATTACTGATAATCCTTACCAAGGATTTTACGCCGGCTTGTGGTTTACCAACTTCCACCGTTCAAGTGCGGTTTAGTATTCGCTGACAAAGTTAACTCAAACGAGTGTACGTAAAAGCAGCGGATAATCGCTCGTTTTTACATTAAATTGAATTTAGACCACTTACATGTTCACTCGTACTTATTTTATTCGCTCGCATAGAAATTGATAATGTATCTACAGAAATAACACGAGAAACACGGTAACTCGAATGTGACATTTCTACGCAGGCGTTCAAAATAATGCTGAGACGTAACGAGGTCGTTTCTTCTTCAACTTATTTTTCATTCTACACTTCCTTGATTATTTTCTTATAGCTGTTTAGAGTTTGGATCAAAATTCATATACGCGGCGTTAATATTCGGATTTTAGGAGTATCTAATTTCTATCTTTTGTTTAAAATAGTGCTGATAAACAGCACCTCCATTAACGTGGAGCAAATATCCTATCAGATATTAATACCCCTATAACCACTTATTGCGTGACTTGCGACAACACTCCTGCTTGATATACGCCGCGTGACAAATATGTGGGAGCAGACACACAACATCGATCAAATTGTAACATTTGCAAGAAAGATAAAGAGAAACATGATTCGTGCAAGTCAAAAAAACACGTCGGTTTATGATCGTCGTTAGTGTAGCTCATAGCTAGAACTAGTATGGATATTTTAGTACGGAAGGTCGCATCGAAGGTTTGTGTGTCGCCCTAAAATTGCTTCGTCGCATAAGAAGATATGTTGTTTAAAATGGAACCTAATTTATGATTTTTTCTGTTAGTATATAAGTCAACATATTAATCGATTAACTAGTTCGTGTAATAGAAGTCTCAAATTATTGTTACTATCAAGTATAAATTGATGTTTTACGCTCTAGCCCTAACGCTGAGCCATGTTAGAATTGGTAAAAGTAGAACGTAGATTAAGGGATTTACAACTTCCTTTTTGTTCTCTCTTCTCAGCCGACACCTGACGGATATATCATACAACTGTTAACAAAATCCGTGGGCTTGAAACTTTTAAGAAACATAATTAATTGACGCAGTCTTTCCAGCGAAAATTATCGCACAACACTACATATCTTAAAGGAGGTCGCGCATAATTTAACAACTTTATCAACTATGCGTACCTATAACGTAATATTATACATATTGAAAGCAGTCAATTCCAATTTGTTTACTTGATTTTATTTTTAAAGTTGGAGATTCACGAGTCTCGAATGTTTAACGTCACACTTCATCAGTGTAATACTCGTGGATCATGGACAGAGTAAAAAGGCAGTTCATATAACAACCAATGTTATTCCACAGCTCATCTGGAGCGTTTTGCTACCACAATATTGTCTCCGTATTTAAATATAAATGGAATAACTTAAAATGAACAGGAATGATTTGAGTTATAACTTTTCGATTAATTATATAATTTTATATTAACTATATGTGTTTAGAAATGTAAGCTTAATAATGATGATTATACGTGTGTAATAAAAATAAAAGCTGTTTTATTTATTCTCCGATCACATCACCTTATGCTTAAAAATGTCTGTGATTTTTTTGTAGGAATTGTATGTTGATATTCAGTGACCTACTTCATTACAGTCAGAAATAAAATAGGTCATCGCATATAAATGGGACTGAATAATAATTGAAAAAATACAATACATACGAGGTTATATTTTAAAAAGTCGATAAGAGATCTCATTTCAAACTGGTGGAACATATAATATTTAGCTCGACTAAAGTATCTGCATTCTTATTATATAAAGATATACAGTAATACCCCGCTTTACGCGACCCCGTTATGTGCGGTTTCACTATAACGCGAAATTCAAATTTATTATTAAATTACGCGAAAGAGTGCGTATAAACATAATGTAGTCATCAACTTCTCTATAGTCGCGGGAATTTCAGTTAACGCGATTTTTTCCGGAACGTATCCCTCGCGTAAAGCGGGGCATTACTGTATCTATGAATATTTGCTAGAATTATGAAGCTACAACAAAGGATCTGAACTCGCATAGGAAGCGAAATGTAACGCAAAAGTCATTTGTATGAAAATAAATATTTAAATCAGTTTTATCTCATCTCAGATCTTAAACTATACAGTACTGAAAATAAACACTAGAATTTAAATTACTGATAGATAATCTGACAATGCTAAAATATATAAAATTATTTCCGAGGTCGTGGGGTCGACTCCCGTATAGAATCGCCATTATTATGCAAATATAACAGTCTAAGACGACGGTTTTAAAGAAAAGGGTGATGTATATTTGCGTGGCAGATCATAACAGATGCATTCGTAATTAGTTAAGGACACGTGTGTTGGCGTTTTTAAAAAGAATTTATTTACAAATAGCACTGTCTTAATTCCCTTTTCCCTACCATCCTTATATCTTAAACACTATTATCATTCCTTCATTCGATCGTCTGGGAAGGTATTCTTATTGGTTTATGTTACATTACACTATTTTAATTAGAATTCTATGACCTATGCTTATATAACTCGCGTTAAATATACGATTGTATTGAATTTCAACCATACGTTAAATTAGAAAATTGTTATATATACACAAAAAAAACATAAACAATTTGCCGATAGAGTGAAAACAGAACTATTAAGTTAAGAGTAATTGAAACTATATGCAAAAATTATATGAAATTTTAAAAATATATTCGTTGTTTTCATTATTTATTCATCTGTATAAAAATATGAATATGTTTCATACTCACTTTTATACTGAAGTCAATGAATTTAAAGTCAATAAATAAACAGTAATCCTTCAATTAAATAATTACAATAATAGTCAAATTAAAAATTCACTTAAATAAACAAAACACACAAGTTGAACTTCCCACGTGGTCAATTTAACTTTACTTATGTAGATAACCACACTCTAATACTTAATGTACAACGCGTCACATTTACAATTACAGATGTACTGCTACTATAACGTATTGGTGACGTGAACGTTGGTCACAAAATTATACTTATCCAAAAATTAAAAAAAAAAACAAAAAATATTTTTTTTTAAATATAAAAATCCCTCCAAATTTCGATCAGCCTTTACGCGGTCGCGCTGACGTCATCCGTTCTCAAGATATCGTAAAAATTAAAATGTCATGTAAACTACCTAAGACAACCATAAAGGCGAGCGTCGACGAACTCGTTAGATATGTGAAGAACCAGTATACCCAAAATGTATGAAATCATTTCACACATAAATTAACCATTAACACTTAGCGGCCACAAATGTGGACGTTAATTATGTTATGAATTTAATTATATATAATAAAAAAATCATAAAAAAAATATGTTTTTTATTTCTCACCGTAAAAAAAAATTGAATCCTGAAACAAAAACTATATAAAAATCCCTGGAGCTAGAATAAATGACGTAAAGAAAAGTAGGAGCTCAAATAATATTGTAATACATAAATGTAAGAATAAAATTTCAAAATTTTAGATGTTAGGTTGTGAGGAAGAGACAGGCGAGGTGACTTGCATAGTGGTAACTCGCTCTAGTTTATCAACATCAGCCAACGTATTACGCTAGGCTACAATAATAAAAAATTTCGTACGTACAGTGCTCAATGTAGGCAAATATTATTAACTTTTTTCCTCTTCCTTATATCTATTTGGTTCATGTTTTTTTAATTTTTATTTTCATTATTGTGTAACATCTAAATTATGTATTTTTGTAATTTTGATAGAAGTGTAGTATCTATTCCTTTATCACATTAAGCGTGCCGTCCTATCCTATAATTAAAATTTCATTTAGTTTATATAATAGTACTCCTTTTTTATAATATGTAGTGATAATGTAAGCCTCTATAAATAAATAAACAATAAATCTCTACACATAGGTACATACAATGGCGAGTTTCTTGTGATCTCTTCTCGTTATATGCCTTTCCGAAATCACGTAGATCATGGTAAGAGCCTATGATAAACAGTGGCGTAGCTAGGTAACCGAAGGCCCTGGGGCAAAAAACAAACTAGGGCCCCAACTAAACTATATACTAAACTAAGAAAACAAGTATCAAACAAAGATGTTCGAGACTTGTTGGGAGTTCCCCTGTATTTTTTTAATAAGTTGCCATTATTAAAGTCTCGTTCCTGGAATCTGATTTTTATCTGATATTTATATTTCGAATGTGGGTAAAACTTCACTAGTTCAATTTATAGTTTGTACGTCAGGGTCCCAGGATCCCCCTGGGCTTGGGGGGGCCCCGGGGCACTGCCCCGTCTAACTCCTTAGTAGCTACGCCACTGATGACAAATAAAGATGTTTGATTATGAATGCCCTATTCTCAAACTAGTGCCACCTGTATTGAACGAGGACAATTTGCCAATTGATACATTCATTTTTATGTAAGTTTATTCAAAAACCTGTGTATCTGTGTATATATTCTTTATTATTACCTGTATTTTTTGATTATTTTTACGTAATCTATGACAAATTTCTCTAATAATTTTAGTTTTTTTTTATTCAAAACAAAAAATCGCATATTCCACAATCCACTTTTTAAAATATATATCATATTTATAATATACCGTAAATCCTTATTTCGACCGGGATTCAACCCCGGGACCTCTGCGTAATAAGACCGGCGTGTTACCACTGCGCCCGAAAAGCTAGGGTTGGCAACTTGGAATTTCCAGTGACTATTAAAAAGCATTGGTATAAGAAGCATTTCAGAATTTTTAAATTTTATAAAAAAAATATTATAACTAAATTATATCTATACTAATATTATATAAAAAGAGAAAACATTTGATTGTTTGTTTGCATTGAATAGGTTCCGAAACTACTGGACCGATTTGAAAAATTCTTTTACTATTAGAATCCTACATTATCCCTGATGAACATAGAATATTTTCAAAAACGTTAGGGATCCGTATGAAAACTTCAACAATATAACCCAAACTGTGAAAAAAATCATTATATTGCTTACGCTGCGGAAATTATTGACAATAGAGCAAAGATGTACTACCGTTTTATAGACGACATTAATATCTACAAAAAAAGTCTGCGATACCATATGTCTAAGGCTACGTTTCCACTTGTCGGCTGTCGGATCTGGATTTTAATCGGATGTTCCAGTGGCGGAGTATTTTATATAAAGCTATTCACACTTGGCCGACACCGATTTTGTATCGGCGCCGACAAGAAATGTCGGCTGTATTGCGAGCCCTCTACGCCCGGAAAAAATCGTGTCTGATCTTGCTCTCCTATGAGTAAATATGACGCTGCTCACATTTGTCGGATGTCTGGGCCGATAACTCAATGGATTCAGTGCAGATGCAGTCTCTAAATCATGTATTTTGATAATTTATGCTCACTGATATACGAGCCATTAGATCGTTGAATGTATTTATTGACATTCATAATAATTGAAAACTTAACACTAGATTTACCAGTTTAAATATACCTATTTCTACCAAAACCAAAAAAGTATATATTTGTTACAAATATTTATAAATATAAAATAATATAAAGTTCATAAAACTAATTATTCTGTTAATAAAGATTAGAAGAATTAAAGAAAATGTCAGATGCAGTAGGAATTTTAATTTGATCTTGCAAGACCAGTCATTTTGACTGGTCTTGTAAATCTAGTGTTAATTTCGTCATTTCTTAATTCGGTTATTAAGTTCTGAAATGTTCCCAAACTAAATCTTTCCCTCAGGATTGTGTGCACCCAATATTTTCTAAAACTATTTGTATTTATTATAAATATTATATACAATATTTTCTAAATTTACATTTTGAAATAATTTAAATAATGAAGAGAAATATAAATACTGATATATAAATCGCCTCGCGTAGAGTGGAAAAATTTCGCTCCAACTTCAATCGGGTCCGACAACTGACTAGTGTGAACAGAGACGCCGACATCCGATTAAAATGCGGACCCGACAGCCGACAAATATGAACGTAGACTATTAAAGTTACATATATTAAAAACGAAAATTCACTCATCACGAAATCTCTAATACAGCTTAACATACGAAGATGAAATTTGGCAGGGAATTTGTAGTTAGAAGGCGTCGGCTAAGAACGAATTTTGCAACAGGGGTGTGATAGGCATTTTCTGTTGACCGAAATATGAAATATCGTTAAACTTGATAGTTCTTTACATTTGCATTACTACGCAAACGAAGTCGCTAGCAACAGCTACTATTTTATAAAACAATGGTCTTGGTCAGAGTGGCGAATAAATAGCTATACTGAGTCCCGTAATTAATCCTTAGTGTAATAAAAACTTATAACAATTCCATCAAAACATCTATCGCAAAATGTTATATTAATAACGGGCACTTATAAAATCAATAAGTATCAGAGGAAATTTTCCAAGGGCACCTGTACGTCTGGAGACGAAGTGCGGGACGGGGGACTCATCATCTCACCCCTCGTTGCTAGGCGTTGCTACACGAGGTATTCAATGTCAAACGGGACACGTGTAAATTCTGTTATTGAGTTCTGTTACTAAATTTAGAAGTCAAGTTCACCTTCGATGAACTTACTGAGATGAGATTTGTTAAGAATATGAGATAGACATCTATTGCTTCAGTTAAAAAAGTTATTTATAACTATAGCAACAATTTAAAAGTAAAAAATACAATGAAACATTATCTGAAAACAATCAATTATTAGTACTAAAAGAATTTAGAGACGGGAAACAACAATAAATAAATATATGTAGCATAAAAAACATTGAAAAATAAGTCAAAGGATGTTTTTAACTGAATATACTAATATATCAAATTACATTGCATTTAAATGATAACCTTTAACTGGACCTGCGAGTTACTGTTGTTAAAATCAATATGTCTGGGAATGAAGTACGGGAGGAGAGTCGCTATGTTCTGGACGTAAAGTTGCTAATTGAAACTTGCGACCGCCACTTGACATTTTCACTATATTTTGTTCGGCTGACAGCATAAAAGTAGGGATAGTCTATTACCAATACAATTAATTTGCTAATTATTTTGTTTAGATAAATATGTATGAATACAAGAGGAACTTATAGTTAATTCAGAATACGGCTTTGAAATTGTTCTATTGACTAAAAAAATACCGAATGTGAGTCTTCATATAGAACAGTGTTTCCCAACCTTTTTTGTGCCATGCCCACCTTAGTTTTTCAGTTGATATTTTAGTCTCGCTAATTTCGCTAATTATACCTAATAATTATTTACTGCAAACATTTAAGAATTTGCGTTTTTCGATAAAATTGGCACCGAAATCTAGTATTGCATTTAAATGGCCCGGAACGAAAGGGTTAAACTCGTGTCGAGTCCATTTTCGAATTATCCCCCTGTGGGGCGTGGGCCCCACTTTGGGAAACACTGGCATTGAGTAATATGTGATTAAATATTAATTCCTAAAAGAGTTCAGGATATTTATAGTATAGAGCAAATTAGAACCACATGTCGCAAATACCAGTTGCCTTTAAAAATCATCTCCAGGACGGACAATGGGCAGTTGGTATTAAAGTATTTTTTAGTTGCAAATTGTATAATGAAAGGATCTCGTAGCCAACAGCTGCTTTTATTTTAAACCGGAATGCTTAAACGGAGTCATATAACAACCGCTCCCCTTGTTAACAGACGAGTTATTAATTTAGGAGTCACTTTAATTGACAACTAAATCTGCAGCCACAGTTCACTATATTTCACGAGTGCTACAATCGAAAGGGATAGTACTAACTTCATATAGCACTGAGTTAATCCCCACAATCAGTCTGTTGTACATTCTTAAACAATTAATTATCAAACGCGAACCAGTTAATATAGAATATCAAAGATGTGGTAACCGGAGTCGAACCTGGAACCTGTAACGTATCGAATTTAGAGACCAATTTATTTTTAAGTACATATAAAGAAAAAATGCAGGTAATTTAAAACTTATCATCGGGATTTCCAGCCCATTGGCGCCTTAAAAATTATACGTCTGTGCAACTATAAATTCACCCCTTTGCAGCTAATATGAGTCATGCCAGTCAATACCAGTGAACCAGGTTTCCAAGTAACGAGTATCGATTTTTTTTATAAATAGACAAACCCTCTACTCGTCTTCCCTACGGCTATTGTATCAAGTTGTAAGGGGCCTAACTCGAGTGTTTTTCGTAGCCTATTCGCTAATTAATAGGATAAAATGTAAGAATCGATAAGAAACGAACCAACACAAAAATGAAAGACGGAAAAGAGCACTACTCATAAAAAACAATGATAATGTACAGTAATGACATGGTAGAGTTCGCTACCCAGTGGCGGCCTTAGGGGGTGGCGAACGATGTAATCGCCCGGGGCCTCGCTCTTGCAAGGGCCTAGCGCAACAACCAAAGCAAATTTAAAAAAACTATAGATATATTGATATATAGTAGCTGTTGCCAGCGACTTCGTTCGCGTAATAATAAAGATATAAAGTACTATGAAGTTTAATAGTGTTTTATATATCAGTCAACAGAAAATGCCTATCATACTTCTGTCGCAAAATCCGTTCTTAGCTATCTACTAACTATAAACTACCTCCCTGCCAAATTCCATCTTTGTACGTCAAGCGGTTTACGAGATTTCGTGATGAATGCATGAGCGTAGCCAGGGTGGGGCACTTGCCCCACCCTGGCTCTAACCTGTACGGTACCTAATCAAATCTAAAAAACTTAATTATCTAGGTACACACTCGACAGTCGTCAGTCGACACAAACAAAATTAACCGGGGTAAGACAGCGGGTATAGTTTGCTATTTACATATTATTCTAGACTGCTGCCCCACCCTGAGCCCATGGCTGGCTACGCCCATGGATGAATGACCTTTCGTATTTTAAATATATAGATTTGAAATGCGACGTACATGACCTAGATAATATTTGCATTAAAACAGTAAAAAAGTATATATTTAACGATAATAATCAATCAGCAATCTTTAACAAACTGTTTTATAGTATAAATATACTATTGCTTATTTTAACATGAAAAAGCAGTTATTGTGACATAACTGTAATAGTTAGACGTATGGTATCGTAGACTTTTTTGTAGATATTGATGTCCTCTATAAAACTGTAGTACATCACTTTGCTCTATTGTCAATAATTTCTGCAGCGTACGCAATATAATGTTTTTTTTTCACACTTTGGGTTACATTATTGAAGTTTTCATACGGATCCCTAACGTTTTTGAAAATATTCTATAGCCTATGTTCATCAGGGATATGTAGGATTCTAATGGTAAAATAATTTTTCAAATCGGCTGGAGTTTCTGAGCCTATTCAATACATACAAACAAACAATCAAATGTTTCTTTATTATATCAGTATAGATATAGATGTGATACATGAATTGTACGAGGAACTGGATATGTGTAATACGTAAACCAAACAACCAGATATCCTTTCGCACACATACTTTGCACGAAGGACAGAGGGCCTCGCAAAGACCTTCCGCCCGGGGCCTCACAATGGGTAAGGCCGCCACTGTCGCTACCTATAGCTCTAGCTCAGAGAAACAAAACAGATGTGCCTACCCTTTTCTATCTCGTAAAAATTAAAAATTACTACCCTAAGCGACACATAATAATCTAGTCCCATGATTTCGCTTTGCAATTTATAATATTCGGATTCCCAATATCTCCACCAACTATAAAATTCAGGGGAAAGTTAGGAGTGGAAACTTTGTAGGAAGAGAAAATCAATAATGCTGTAATAAAGATGGGCTTAGCACGCGCGCATTGTGATGCATTGCATGATCGCTGGCTACTAATAGCATTTAAAATTTTAGAGTATATTTGTGGTCTTTATTTATCATAGGAAATTAATATATGCACATATGCTTGTATGTTACATGCATTATTTATTATTGAAATATATATTTTAAAAAAAATTAATAAATGATGCACAAATTGAAACCTCTAGTATCTCAATTGCATAATTGCAATAAAATAAATAAACAAAATATAATACATGCAAGTGCAACTAACGCCATGCATCGGGAAATAAAGTCATTATTTCATGATATATTAAGTTAGGTTTAAAGTTAGTTCAGTTTCATACCGAGAGATGGCGCTATTATCAGTTTAAAATGTCTCAGTGCGGCTTTCAGGAAAACATGCTGTATTTCTGAATTAGGTATTATTCATGGCTCATTCTTATAAAATCGGAAGACGAATGTTCCTTCTATCTTACCTTGTTTATAGATTTCAAAAAGAAGCTCTTTGAAAAAAAATATCAGGTGGTTTCGTAAGCACATCACAGACTTCTTATAAAACAAGTAATATTTACAAATACGTCATCATCACATCTAGATTAATGTTAGAAATTATCTACAGATGGCGTTGAGAACAAGTTAAAAAGGCCGCGAGCATTTTCGAATTAATTTAATTGTGACTATTTGCTTATTACTTTATTTTATTTTCTTATTGTAATAACAATCTGTATGACTATGAAATGACTACACCGTTTCACTGTAATATACACTATACTTGATGATTCATGTCAAAATGATAGATGTCAAAAATGAGGTATATTTTGTCTCTTTCTGTCCGCCAAAAAAATATTAAAAGAAATAGAAGCTGTATCGTATTCCTTAGCGACGCGGGAAGTTGTTTACGTTTCCTGTTTCACTAGAAGCATGTGTTTTAATAAATTAGCTACGAAACAATGAAAGAAAAGCCTTCTTTCGTAGGTTGTATAGCACTCACCTATCTAAGCTGAAAAATGGATAATCTAAAAAAAATATTTATTCATAACATTTTTATTCATCCAATAGTGTAATTACTTACAAAAAATTGTAGAATACGAATAAAACTAGAAATAATTTTAAAAATACTACGATTATATTAATCAAAATACAATTTGAACTAAAAATGGTAAACAATTATTTAGTCGACGTATTACAACAAATTTCACTTTAATTGGCACATGTTTTGACCAAATCAAAACGTTGAAACTAGCTAAAATATTCAACTACAGGAAGAAAACTTGTTACGGTAACGTTTACAATAGTTACTTTAGTATCACAATGATGGCAGACTGTTAAGTACTCATTAAAACAATTTAACATTAATATTCGAATAGAAACTCGATCGTGGGATAATAAATACTATATTCATTACTTATAAAATTACTATAAATATATTAGGAATATGGTTAATATCGGTGGGCGTATGAATTTGAGAATTTACATATAAACTTGTATAATAAAGTAATAATAATTATAATTAGTAATAAAATTGGATAGAATGAAAAATATTACAATAATTATTAAATTCAATAAAGTTAGTATGAGTTACGTTCATACCTGTTAATTTTGTATGAAGAAATGGTAATAGCATATACAATTCGTATACAATATTCTAGCAATTAACTTTATATATCTATGCATACGCCCACCATACAAATAAATAAAGAAAATAAGGTAGACTAATTAAATAACTATATATACTGCCAGTGGCGTAGCTACTAAGGGGCTAGACGGGGCAGTACCCCGAGACCCCCAAGCTCAGGAGCCCCCGAGCTCAAGGGGGCTCCAAGCTCAAGGGGGCCCCCAAGCTCAAGGGGCTATAAATGGAACTAGTGAAAATTTATCTGATTTTAAATACTTTAGTTGGGGCCCGAGTATATTTTTTGCCTCAGGGCCTTTGGTTACCTAGCTACGCCACTGTATATACTGCATACTGCGTTTCAGTATTTCCTATTAAACGTGCACATGAATGACAGATACGACATAAGACACGTTTAATTTCTTCAAAAAATATCTAAATTAATAGTCGTTTAAATATTTCTCCTAAAATATTACCTAAAATTTTATAATTAATATGAAAAAATTATATAGTTTTCTTTTAATACTTTAAGCCTACTTAATAATAATAATAATAAACGACATAAAGAATATTATTAAAACATAAGTACTTTTTCAGTTTACATTTGGAGGATTTTTTTCAGTATTATTCACTAAATTTAACAAGTACATATTCTAAATCATTCAATGTGCGTAACATTTTGCTCGGTATTGTTTTTCGGTATAAAAGACACGGTGACCATGTTGTCGTCTCGCAGCAGACACACTTCGTTGCTTTTATTACGTGTAAACAATCTGAAATAAGAAAAACATATATATTAATAAATCCTTTTCATGTATTAAAATTCTGTTTTCCAATACACTACGTAACTACAAGCCCATAATCCTTTACTACCCACATAAATAATTTTGTACAATAGGGCTTTTTTCAGTGATATTTTAGTAACAATGCAACTCCTATGATTATCACCAATTTACACATCACGTTTTTCACAGACTAATATGTGTACTGAAAATTGTGAAAACGTTATTTACACACAGATAATTTGAATTACAAATATAACAAAACAAACAACACACACAATTAAAGCAACTACAATCACCCTTACTGTCTACCATTTACCTGTCTAATGAATAAATACACGCTCAGAATGCATAAGCAAATTTACTATTCTAATCAGCAAATGAAATGAATACACCCAGTCGATCTCGACGAAGTACATTCATCTGCTTAAGTCGGCATAGCAAAAGCTACTATAAAAAAATCTACTACAGTTATTATTATAACAGGCATGAGTTGATGTTAATGTGTGTAAAAGGAAATTATTTTGCTTATAATTCCCGCTACATTAGATCGATGAAGGAAAATAACTTCCACCAACTTGCAATAACTTGTCTCGACGCGTTTCGCCACTTCACGTGGCATCATCAGGATACGCGTCTAGACAAGTTATTGCATGTTGGTGGATGTTATTTTCGACCTAATGTGGCGGGAATTATAAGCGAAATAATTTCCTTTAATATGGATTTCCGCAAAGTAACGCCTGAAACAATTATGTTAATGTGTGTGTTTGACTATTGATAGAATTGAGAAAAGTAGAAACTGATATCTATGTCAGAAGGTGGAAGTCGTAGTATGGTCATATTTCTGGCTCAGCTTAGAAGCACCCTCAATTGGAGTAATCGAAACCCCATGATTTCTGCCTACTGATTTCTTAGCTACGAAATAAACGCCTTATATAATAAAAGTAATCTTCTTTTTAACGCATTAATGGCTTCCTAGCCTCCTACAATGATTGCCTGATAGAGTCAAATCGACCAGAAATCGAGTAATAGGCAGACATTTCACAATTACCTAACTTTTTAGCTCCAAAATGAATCGCCTTACGTAATTAACATACAATTGGGTCAGCCGCAGCTAGGTCACTCTGCTGGTGCAAATAACAAAAAGATTTATTTCGCTATAGGAAGCTGCGCGATTTTAGGTAACGCCGCAATAAACACAAATCACTGCGAAATCAGCTTTGCATTTTACGAACAATTATTACAAAAATAGCGATGCAGTATTTGTGTGTTTAGTTTAAAAATATATACATACATAATGATAGTAAAGTAAAGTTAGTATTTTTCTTATTAGATCCTTATAGTGTTCATGTTTTTTTACAGCATTATCATGCAAAACAACGTATATTTTTACATATATATGTCCCATCTGCATTGCACACACTAACTACTATATTTAACTCAATATAATTCCCCATAAAAATACATACACAAACATAAATATTACATACATACTATATATACATAATAATATTAGTACCTACTACGTATTGATTAGCGTTGTCTTCAATGAATCCCATGGTTTGCTACATAAGAAGAAACTGTGTTAGTAATTTGTTATATAAATCTAATAGATTATGTTCACACATGCACTAACTGGAATTACTAAACTATAATGAAATTTAAGTTATGTAAGCCTAACGACTCATTTTCATTGGTCGTTAACTCAAAGTACATAACTTTAACAACCAATGGAAGTGAGCCCTTAATTTGTTGAGCAGTGCTTACTTGGTGAGTGTCGTTGGGCTTCTATCAATGAGTGTGTCGTTAGCAATTCTCTCATCGAGGCCTCTATGCACTGATACTGAATCAATGTCAATCAACTCGACTGAATTCAAGTAATCAGATGTGCGTAAATCCTCAGCCGATGGCTTTTTAAACCTGAAATATTCCATAAAAACACATTTGAATTATATTTATTTAAATTAAGAATTTATAATCATTTATTTAATTTTTAAAATGTCAAATTAATCGTTTAAGTATATCTCAAAGACTTTACATTGTATATACAATTACCCAATACTAAACAACAAAAAAAAACAAAAGAACAACAGAAACGCTTCAAAAGAAAAAGGTTTATTTATATCATGGCACATTTACAAATTACCAAAACAAAAAAGTCAACAACCCACATGAGTTACATGTCACTTACACCTTTCTGGAGTTGTGACGAAACTGAATTAGAGCCTTTAAAAAGAATACATACGTTTTGAGCAATAAACTGGAACATACGACCGACACCGAACTCATTGCCATTGCAGCGGACGCCATCCATGGCTGAAATAGAATATAATATATTATTTTAAATTTTTATATTCAACTGAGATGAAATATGCATTGTAGAAGATGTTTTAAAACTATCTCACTGCACATTTTCAAATTGTTATTGATTTATAGTTCAATAAGTCAGTGTGCTCTATATTTACATATAAGATACTAACTTGCAGAATAAAACCGTAGCTGGCGAATGCACCACTAGCAAGAGGGATGCCAAGCAAATTATACACTGATGCAAATAAAAAGTTCAGTCTAACACGGCGTACTGTTGTTCGCGACAACTCTAAACAACCGACCACATCTAATAAATCATTCTGAAACATATTAAAATATATATAATCTGCACATAAATGGCGCTATTATGTTTTTGTGATAAATATATCACACAACAAGTCTCGACAAGTCTTTTTTTAACCTAGCATATGTTAACTCCGCCTGATGTTAAGCTAGAGTGTAGTCCATGAGTGAAGACAACTGTTACCACAGACAGATGTCTGCGAGCAACAGTCACCTCCACTGTACCGGCTCGAGGAGACCAATGTGCTCTGCTCAAAATTACATACATACTCCTCTCCTTTGAACGAAATACTATACTATTATTTTTATTATCGCCTGTAAGAGAAATAATCTTATGGCTGTCAACTTTCAGTCTTTATACATATTCCAGCTTTATATTAATGTGACATGTGACTGTTTACTTACTCTCATAAGTACAACGTCAGCGGCCTCCACGGCTACATCAGTGCCACTGGCAATAGCTATGCCAACATCAGCTTGAGCTAATGCTGGAGAGTCATTTACACCATCGCCTACCTGAAATATAATAATAATAACTCTTTATTGCACAAATTAAAAGAACAGAAGAAAACAAAAATAAAAAAACAGAAGGCGGCTTATCACTGAGCAGTGATCTCTACCAGGCAACCAACCTTAGGGTAGTAAATCGCGAAGTAAATGATAGGATGCAAAAAAAAAACAAAATAATATATACATGAATAATAAAGATTATACATAATATAATTCAAATACTGATTTCATCATCAGTGATCCTGAATGGACATTAGACAGGTTATATAAGATTTTAAAAAAAATATTACAAAATTTATTACCATGGCAACTTTGTGTCCCGCTTCCTGGAGATGTTGAATTTTGGCAACCTTATGCGATGGAAGAACTTCTGCATAAACTTTGTTTATTCCCACCTGAAGCATAATAAATTTGATTAATTAACTCTGAAAAATATTTTTTTTCTTATTAGTACATTACTGAAAAATTAATTAATTTACATATTTTTTATAATTTTTATATTAATATAAAAGAAACAGAAATATTAAAATTTATTGACGAATTTGTCAAGAAAAAAAAAACAAGAGTCGACTACATAATAACATTCGAAATATAAAAGTTCTTGATGACAATTACCTGTCTGGCAATCGCGGCAGCAGTTTTTCTGTTATCACCAGTAAGCAAACAAACTTCTAAACCTATTTTCTTTAGACAATAAACAGCGAGATGTGCCTCAGGTTTAACTTCATCTGCCACCCCAATTGTCGCAACCAGCTCACCTGTTAATTAAAATTTTTCCCTATATAACACGCATCACTTGAATGAACCGAAAGACTGATTTCTTTTATTTGGAAATTTGACTAATTTTAATACGTTTTTAAATATATTACATTTTTTTTATCGAAGCAGTCACTTACATGGTCTTACAGACAATTCCAATACACCATGCAAGGAGGAGTCATTACAAAATAGAATAATATTAATAATAAAATTTCAAAGTCTAAGTAGCATAAAAAATAATAATAATAACCAATCAATGTCAATAACTAAACAAAAACAGTCTCAAAACAAATTCACATTTTATAATGTATTTGGAAATACCAGGACAGTTTTGGATTCGCATAGCATGCGTATTGTGTTACCATTAATTGCGCACAGGACTGCAGTGCGGCCTAACTCTTCATCTTGAATTAGAGCTTCGTTCACTTTCTTTGGCACCATAATCGAGTTCCTCATCATCCATTCGCGGTTACCAATCAACACGGCTTGTTCGCAATCCTGCAAAACATGCAAACACATATTTAATATATTATATTACTAGCTTATACCCGCGGCTTCGCTCGCATTTAAGTCATTAAATAAGCATCAGAGATCATTTTAATAGAAATGAATCAATATGATTCCAAACAGCTGAAACTAAAACTATAGTCAGTTGGAAACTATAGTAAAAATATATATATATATTTAAATAAAAAGCATCCTATGTTACTTCTAGTACCTCCAAAAATATGTGTACAAAGTTTCATGATGATCGGTTAAGTAGTTGTTGCGTGAAAACGTAACAAACAAACTCACATTCACATTTATATTAGTAAGGGATTTTATTACACATATATTTTATTATTATTACCTCCTCTCCACAAGCCAAGCTGTCATCATGAATGATAGACTCCAATCTTTTAGCAGCTTGTACTGAACTTAAAGCGATATCTTGCTCAACAACTATCAACTCTATAGGTACATCACATATAGTAAACATTCCTTGTGATCCGGGGCTGTAACAAACAAAAATATTTAATAATATTAATGTATCACAATTATCTTAACAAATTCAATACACACCCAGTCTGATTAACAAAATTCTTGATATGTGGTGAAGAGTCAGCTTTACTGAGAATGGGAATCAAGCCTGAGACGTAACACCTCAGACCACATCCTGGTACCGCTTGAAACTTTGTGCATTTACCACCATGCTCCACTGTCAATATTTCTTTACAGCACTTAACAATAGCTAAAATACACAGTATATGTAAACAATAATTCATATTTCATACTAATTGACGTATATATTTTTAGATAAATACCCGAAGCAACAGGGTGTTCTGAATTTAGCTCAGCAGTCAGTAAGGAGGCGAGGATCTTTGAGAAAAATCTCTGATTGCCATTAATAAGAGATATTTTTGCTACTGAAGTAACACCACGTGTTAAAGTTCCAGTTTTATCGAAAATAATTGTTGTAACCTATAAAAACAATGTATTGTATAAAAAATATTATCTATACTAATATATAAAGAGAAAACATTTGATTGTTTGCTTATTTGTATGTATTGAATAGGCTCCGAAACTACTGGAGCGATTTGAAAAATTATTTTACCATTAGAATCCTACATTATCCCTGATGAACATAGGCAATAGAATATTTTCAAAAACGTTAGGGACCTGTATGAAAACTTCAATAATGTAACCCAAAGTGTGACAAAATCATTATTTTGCATACATTGTGGAAATTATTGACAATAGAGCAAAGTGATGTACTACAGTTTTATAGAGGACATCAATATCTACAAAAAAAGTCTGTGATACCATATGTCTAACTATTACAGTTATGTCACAATAACTGCATTTTCATGTTAAAATTTAAACTTCATAGTACTTTATATCTTCATTACTACGCGAACGAAGTCGCTGGCAACAACTAGTGTTAAATATAGTTATTATCAAAAGTAAAAAATAATAAAACTTAATACTTTATGTGCATTCTCTAACGGCTCGGCTCCTTTTATAAGTATTCCCAATGTGGCACCAACTCCTGAAGCCACCATAACAGCGGTGGGTGTGGCCAGGCCCAGAGCGCATGGGCAAGCAATGGCTAACACGGACAATGCAAAATGGAACGCCGTCTGAATGGTCAACTCCCAATCGGTAAAACCAGAACGTAGGAACATATCCTGCAAAATATAAATATCATCATACAAATACATAATTAAATTATGATCACGAATAGCCTCAGACGAAGCTCTACTTTTTACATTCATCTTTTTCAGTAGTTTAACCGTGGTCAGTTTGAGAATTGTCTATGAAAAGATATAATTTTCACCACAAGTTTCAGAAATGCTAGGTCACTTCACTGGTATCACACAATATGACCCACGAACAAGCATTTCTTTTTGGCCTTGAACGGCAAAAGTTTATATTAAAAAACGGATTCACTCACAGGTACAACGTTAGTAACTCGTCTTATATCAATTGAACCACTGACTAGCCAACATATTAAAGTAAGAATTGATAAAAATATCACAACAGGAACAAAGTATCTGAAAATAAGAACTTATTAATTTTATATCCATATTTAAATACATAGAATATTATAAAAGTTATAACTCACCCAGCGATATGATCAGCGAGTCTTTGTATCGGTGCCTTGCTCGTTTGCGCATCTTCAACCAACCGAACTATTTGCGCGAGGGTGCTTGCTTCTCCAGTATGTGTTGCCATTATAATCAATGCCCCATGTTGATTCATACTACCACCGATCACTGTACTGTCTGTTAAAGAAAAAATAATGTGTACAACTGAATTTGAGTATAAATTTAAAATGAATATTAAATCCACTTTACCTTTATTTTTGGCAACCGGCATCGACTCTCCGGTTATAAGAGATTCATCACAAGTGCTCTGTCCAGATAATACTTTGCCGTCAACAGGAATTTTAGCACCAGGGACAACCTACAAGAACACAAAATATATTTATTAATTGTATTGCGTTACGTTACTTTCAACGCCATCTAGTGACAAGTACTGGAGTTAGAGTGGCTACAGGTATCAACAATTAATCACCTTGAGCACGTCTCCCCTCTCGACCAGATCCACAGCTATATTCCTCTCGCTCACATAGTTGCCGTCCTTATCTACTGTCACTAGAATTGCTTCTGTTGCTTTTAATGACAATAATTTCGATAATGCCTCCGATGTCTTTCCCTGAAATTTTGTATATACTTGTTTTTTATATCAAAATACATGATTATTTATTAATAAAGCCTACCTACAAAATTGCATTATGACTATATATTATAAAAAGGAGCACTATTATATAAACTTAATGAAATTTTAATTATAGGATAGGACGGCATGCTCAAGTAGATACTACACTTCTAATAAAATTACAAAAATACATAAAAAAAAAACAAGAACCAAATAGATGTGAGGAAGAGGGGAGAAAAAAAAGACACAAACATAAACATAAAAAAAATTAAAATACTGGTTAGTTAGTTAGATAAAGATAGTTAGTATCGAGATGTTTCCTGTATTTTATATATATATGTATTGTAAGAGGAATAGTTAACCCTTAGTAGCCTGATTTACGAAAGTTCACTTTGCCGCGCAAGTAATATGTCATAGATAAAATAAAACAATAATGACATTTGTTTTATTTTTTAATTTCGTTGGAAAGAATATTATACAACAGTAAAATACGAACAGCCAACCTATAAATGTGAACATTCGGTTTAAAAGATTGGTATCAAAATTGATACTCTAGGCTATTAAGGGTTAAGCTTAAAATATGAAGTCTAGTGCTTACAGTTACAGTATATCTACCTTAGCAATATGTTCCAACCACCTCCCCAAAGATATGAACACTAATAACATTGGTGGGGTATCAAAGAAAGTCATAGGACTCGTGTCTTTTTGAAGCACCATAGCGACCGTAACCACGGACACAGAATATACGTAACTGAAATATAAAAAATAAATTCGATAACATATGACATAAAATAAGTTTTATATAATACATATGTTTGTTACGTATTATATAAACTAAAAAGGTTCTGTATTCAAATTTGTAACTTAATTAATTATTACCTGCTTCATAGTCTACTAAGCGATCAGTATTTATAATCACGAAATCCAGTTTATTTTTTTGCATTAATTAATGATTCGAAACAGTGAATGAAATTTAGTTCATTAATTGACATTGTTTATTATTATTATTGTATTATTAATTGCTGTGCCCTGACCGGGTGTCACATTTGCACTAAACTGTACTGACATCTTAATTATAATTGTGACATGCAATAAAGATATTTGAATTTGAATATAATCTTTATAATGATACACAGAAACATTTCAAAAGATAAAAACATATCTTTGTTCTTCAATTACAATGAAATTTTTCTATTTGTATATGTTGAGGCCGTTATAATACAATTTATTTATTTATTGTGTCCACAAACAGGGCTCTACAACTAGACTTGGAATTAATATCACACAAAGAATTATAACAATCCAATTGTAGGCCCTAAGCACAGTAAACACAGCATGCACTAACATTACAATGAGCGAGGTTTTCTTAACACTAGAACTACTAACCGGTCAATATGACCGGTTTCAAAAATTCTTCACAAGACTTCTATATACAACCCTACTCGTTATTTTTTGTAAACGATTCTATTATTTACAATTCTACAATCAATTTATTAAATCATATTTAATATTTTGCAAGTCATATTGATCGGCTCGTAGTTCTAGTGTTAAATATAATTTACCTAATCGTTGTAGTCATTGAGATCAAAACATCCATATTCGAAGTGCCATGCCGCAATGCCTTGTAAGCCTGGACATAGAAATGCCATCCCCCGATAAACTGAAAACAAAACGAAAACCTTTCAGAACAAACTCTGATTCTGCTACTGGCACATAGATGTCGCTGATCCATATAGTAACACAACATTCCCTACAAATGCAGCACTAGCTAGATAAATCTTACATCCTTTCTCACTACCAATTAACCTATTACTTCCCAAGCGTCGAAAACATTGGAATTTTTTGATGAAATCTTTAAATTAAGTTCATAATACGTTAAAAAAAATAATATGACAAAAAAAAATTAAAAAAAAATTCTTTAACGCTGAGTCAGCCTGTCCTATAAATATGACAATGGGGGTATAAATTATATTTTGTTTTTATTTTTATATTATATATATTTGGTAGATGTCTAAGAATCAGTTTTATGTACTTTGAAGTTGGTTACTGTTTTCTTTTACGGTATATAAAATCTCAATTTGAAAAAAATACATTAAAATTACGTAAATATTTGTCTCAGCGGAAAAAAAATCATCAGGAAAATCGTATAAAAATACGAATTACATCAGAAACAATAAAAAATAAAACTCTTAAATAGGTTTTAAAAAACTTGAATATAGTGTCTTAAAAATAGGACAGTGGGAAGTAATGGGTTAACGGACGGTTTGAGTAAGATCAAGTTGAGTTAGTGTTTGTGAAAAAGTTGAGTTTTGAATTTAGGTAGTTGAAGGAGGCTTTAGTATTACCTGAACCGGAGTGGCTAATAGAAACATCACAAGATTCTCTAGACTGAGCCCGGGCAATACGCAACACATATCTCTCGCATCATGATGGTCAGCAGGCATGGACAGCATAAAATAACTCATAGCCAACATGCTCGGCGCACCAAACAGCAATGATATTATAAAGGCATTCCTCCATTTTCTAATTTCCTCCCTGTACATAGAAATATAATTATTAATTTTTCTGAATAAAAATTCAGTTGTTTTTTTACTAATTATTTTATGTACATGCTATGATTGACGAGACTTGATGTCTTCTTCTTGTCATACGCCTTTCCGAAGCCATTGTAGAGTCTAACGATGAGCAAGCGCACGCCTTTAGTTTCATTTCATTTCATCCAATTAGGATATAATGAAATACAGGTTTCTTTATGCAGTTTACCACAGCGTTTATTTTAGGTTATACTAATTCGATTACGTAAGAAAAAGCAAATAATTTACCTGTGCTCCAAGTAGTGATTCCCGCGATTATGTGCCGATACCACAGTGGCTTCAAATCCGAGGCTGTTTATTGATTCACATATCGCCCTTGCGCCTATCAGTTGCGGATTGTATTTGATGTTACCCCTGAAAATTCATTATTTTTATTATTTATCAATGCTATACCACTGACATAATCATAAATGTAATTAATTGTTTCAGGCGTTACTTTGCGGAAATCCATATTAAAGGAAATTATTTAAAATTATTAAAATTATCAGGTTGCGTGAAGTGGCGAAAAGGCGTTATTTTCCTTCATTGACCTAATGTAGCGGGAATTAAAAGCAAAATAATTTTAAATAATTTCCTTTAAGGTAATAATAATTGATATCAAAAAATATATATGTAATTAAAAAAATACCAACCTAGATGTGGTTAAAGCGACCGCACAAGACGATACACCAGATAGTTTAAGAATAAATTTCTCTATTTTATTCACACACGAGGCACATGTCATCCCTTTTATCTAAAAACAGACAATATTAACAAAATTATTATTATTATTATTTAAAACAAAAACATTTACATTATTTTTAAATTATCGTCGTATTATATATAAATAAAACTGTAAATTTGAATTTGGAATGAAACAAAAGAAGAACGTGACTTCGATATTGGTTGTAAATGGGAACGTATGAAAAAAGTTGTGTTATGGTGGAAGGAGCGCAGGTCTTTAATGAATTGCCGATTAATATAACTAATAATAAAAATATTATCAAATTTAAATATGAATTGAAAAAACATATAATAGGTTTGAGTGCCTTGCGATGGTGTGGTCAATATTCTAGTATAATAAGATATATTTAGTCTATGTACGTTACGTTTATTAATAATTTTTTATCACAATTTTATCACAAATGTAGTGTAAATAAAATTTTCAAGAATTTTCATTGGATACAGTCCACTGACTCTATTGGCTACAAAAACAATTTTGCCTCCACTTACATGTAAATCTAATTCCTGTAAACCCGTGCCATCATCGTCAGTAAGTACGTCTGCTGGAAACCCGAGATCCGTTATAGACTGAGCGAGTTCCGCCGCCGAAGTCTTATCTCTCTCATACATTAGCTCAGCCTTAGCGGCTAGTAAACCTATTAAAATCGACTGGACACCTGAAAGGGCAAACAAAATATAAGTACATAGTTAAAACGCTCGCCATATGAAGAAAATTTGGAAGAAGATAAGTAAATGATTCTAGTTAATCCTTACCATTAACTTTTTTACAATGTTTCTCTATAGCAGACACACAAGAAGCGCATGTCATCCCACGAACCTCCAAAGTACAGCGCGATAATATTTTTGGTAATGTTATTCCACCCTGTAAATAAAGTGAATGTAAATACTATATATTCATATTACTTATATGATTTGTCACTCTTCCTCTATACCTCCCCCCCTTTCTATACCATATTCCTCCTGAACCTCCCTATTCGTCCCTCCCAATGTCTCGTTTCCCATCTCCTTCTCTCCTCTACCCTCCCTTCTTCTCATTCTATTGTTCGTGCCTTTCTCTTCTTTTCCTCCCCGTATGAACCTCCCCCCTATGCTCCTATCTACCTCTTTCTTCTAACCCATTAGTTACGAATATACCCTCTCTTTCTTCCTCTCCTCTCATTAGGTACCTCTCTTATTTTTCCTCTGTCTCTCCCTCCCTCCTCTCTCCCCTATCTTTTCGTCCCTTTCTCTCTTTTCCTTTGTCTATCTAACTCCCCCTTTCTCATCACAAACACAATGGCTACAAAGGCTTCAAAACGTCGAATAGCACTTGCTGTTTTAATTCATACTTGATTTACTACCTCTTACAAATATCATTGTGAATATCGAATATGGGTAGACTGCGATTAAGATACCAATAATAATTTTCGATATTACATTGTGAAAAACATTTTACTTACATTTGTTAGTTTCAATTTAGACGAAGAAGGCATGACGGCATCTCCGGCAGCTTCGTTTGAATGTACATTATTTTGTTTAGATACTGAAACATTAAAAATAGAATGCGCTACATACAATTATCTAATTCTAAAGCAGGATACCCAGTAATATCAGTAGGCTCTTTGTTATTGACTTTACCAGACACACGGAGGCAAGATAGACTCCTTGTTCCTAGATCTAAGTATTAATTTCATATAGACTAGTTTATTAATAATAAATTATTATAAAATCATCAAAACCACACAAACCTTTATCATTTATTGCCCCAGTACAATTTAAAATGCTTGTATCAAATCCTAAATCGTAGATAATGTTATTTATTTCATCGACGGTTACTTTGTTCGGCTGAAAACGAACTTGGGCTTCTTCATTTGGAAGGCTAACCGAGATATGTAGCACACCGTTTACACCCATTACAGTTTCTGAAAAATATTTTTATTTATTTTTAACACGTACAAAGCCTTAACCCCAAAACTATTAGATATCTTATTCCACAAGTATGAAAACATCAATACCCGAAACCAAATCCAGTACCTACTTTAAAAAATAAATAAATATTAATGTCACCCAGGAATCGAAACCGGGATTTCTATATAACTACCTGACAACAAACATCATTGTTATTTAAATGTAACTTAAAACGTAACCGGCCACGTAAATATATAAATTACAATTAAATTTTCGAGTATTTTTTATTAATTAGAACACAAGTAATAATCATGATATATAACAAACAGTGAAATAGAATATTGGCGATATCACGAAGCGTAAGACGTGTGACCTATTTTCACAGTTCAATCGCACTTTATACAATACGAAATTATAGTGATAACAAGAACATCCTGTACAATACAATTGTTACAATAATCTTATAAGAATGAAGACCGACCGCTGCCCCGATGCCGTATTGCCACGTGGTCACCAAGTAATGTACGACAAGCATTAAATCGCCTAATATCGACTGACTTCAAAGCGCTCACTAACCTCTATTAACTCTAACCAACACACTATTAAATTCAAATGTAACATAAAATGACAGATGCGTCAGCGAATAGCAAACCTAAGTTTTATAAAATTAAAAAAAAAACTTGTCAAAAGACAAGATATCTTGCAGAGGATAGTCGTACAAAAATATCGATCGAAATTCCGTTCCCGCTTACCAGACACGCCCTTAACACCCAGGCATAAGACTCAATATTATAATAAAACTACGTACTTTACGTAAAATAATGGTTTTAATTAGGCCGGAGAAACGCGGCATAATAGAATAATCGAGAAAAAAGCCCAAGAGCAATATATCTAGCTATACGTGCGTGTATAAAACCTAACTGCATTATAATATTCAATTCTAAACAATATATGAAGATCCACTTACGTTCAATTGTACGTACACAAGACTCGCACGTCATCCCCTCAATACGAATGTTACATGTGACTTCGGAGCCATCACTCGCCACGGACGCCGACATCGTCGGACTGGGCGAGGTGTCTACTAACATCTCCGTGGGCACTTCTTTTGGTAATAATTCGCTAAAAATACAACATATATTTATTATATTATAAAGCATGCGTTTGCTAAAAGAAAACAATAGACAGTCGCAGTTATTTTCCAGAATTAATTGCGCAATATCATGATTACTCACGACTTTGTTTTTTTATTCTCGATTAAATTGTAATGTTTGTAAATTTTACAAAGTATGCACTATTTTACTCATTATGATACAAAGGTTAATAAATAATATATAACTCACGTAGATTCGTCTTCCGTGCTATCGTGGGTCACTTCGAATCCCATACCATCCACATGTGACCTGATCACCTCGGCGGAACAAATCCGAGGGTCAAATCTGAAATAACCGGCGTTTTCAGAAAGCTCCACCTGAAACAATCAGTACTTTAATAACTTATAGAAGAATCCCAAAAAAAAACTAGAAGAAAATATTCACCTTCACATATCTGACGCCAGGTAGAGCGCCTACGCCAGCTTCGATATTCCGAACGCATGACTGGCATGTCATGCCATGGATAGGGACTCGGATCGCCACCAGCTCCTGTTCGCTCTCCCTACAACGAATGAAAAACATATAGTCTTAAAGATAAACCGTAAAATTTATTAAAGTAAAAACAAAAAACAGACCAAAATAATAAAGAGTCCAATAACATATAAATATAATATTTAAATGAATTCCAGAAATATATTCTGGTACTGTATCGCAGCGCGAACATTTTTGGGATAAAAACGACTCTTCGGCTCAACTGCTAAACCTATAAAGGTCTCGATTTGGAAAGCTTAACTTTCAAATGAGCTTCAAGGGGAATTCACATAACCAGAGACGTCACGAGAATACGATGACGTGATATCAAATACGAAACGCAAACTTATTATAACTTGAAATTATAACTACAGAGAGTATTCGGTACATATAGAATTATTTCAAGTATTCCGTGCAAAAAGTGAACATACGAACGAATATGGTCGTATAAAATTATGTGTGAGCGAGCCTTAAATTTCAGGCCACCCACGAATTTCAGACTGACAACACGTAGGCGATGTCGCTAACAGCCAATTCCTAAGTAGTCCTAAGAGCATTATTCTAACATAGGAATGTGGACCTAATTAAAATGTAAATTAGGGCTAGTCCTCTTCACAACCAGATCACAAAAGAAACCTACGCTCCTACAGCGATATATAATATATCCAAATAATATCTATTTATAGTAACATATCTCGTGACAATGTAAACAAGATGTCATTTACAATTAATATGTAGAAAATGCAATTTTTATCAGCCGCCAATTAAAGTAACAAAAGCGTATTCTTAATAAAGATAAGTATTATAGAGTAATAATATCATTATACAACAAAACATTGTTCGTGTTTATAGTTTATATTTCGTTAGAACCGACACGTTGTTCAAAAAGTTGACTTAATCCCGCACAATACTATATTGTTTTTTAAAGCTTTTCAAACGTCAGATGAATAATCAAGGTCATACATAAAGTCAATTTTATTAATTCTTGTTTTTACCAATAAATATTATTAGTGTTATTAATTCATATAATTATCACAATTCGAAGCACTTATGACAATTTTTAATACTATTAAACAAATGCACATTCGTAAACAATTGACCCGTACTATGCGAGTGTCAAACAAATTCATTATCAAGAGCTCTACAACAGAAAATTAGTATCGATCTATCAAAGGAGCATTGTACACCAGGAAATTATAACGTACGATTGCGCCAAACTATTGTGACATTGAAGCCTTTGTTTTCGGTTACCAAAAAAAAACGACAGCAATTTATCACTTCTAAATTTCCTGCCATTTAATTTGCGACAATTTGTGTAGTCTTAAATTTATTTATATACTAGCTTTTACCCGCGGCTTCGCTCGCATTTAAGTCATTAATTAAGTATCAGAGATCATTTCAATAGAAATGAATCAATATGATTCCAAACAGCTGAAACTATAGTAAAAATTATATATTTTTTTAAATAAAATATATCTTATGTTACTTCTAGTACCTCCAAAAATATGTGTACAAAGTTTCATGATGATAGGTTAAGTAGTTGTCGCGTGAAAACGTAAGAAACAAACTATAAGGGACTATAAGTATGTTGTTAGCCGTACCTATTTCAAATCCACTTTTAATGTATTTTTATTACATATTCAGTGTAAACTTTCGAATTCACGTAATGTCGTTGCTAAATGTATGCGACGACTGCAAATAACCTTGGCTACGTCAGTCGAATGACTCGTTAATACGTTAGATGTCAAGGCCTCGACTTCATCCCTTGGGGATTATAATGTGTATTGCACGCGATACATTGGGCTTCATTTGTAGACCTTGATATGAGTGTTTTAGGCCTACATTATTCATCGAATGTCCCTGAGTTCTTAGTCTTATTAAATATAAACAAAAACAACAACAAAGACATTTCACTGAACTTACTTTAATCGATATATTGCGCTGTTATGCAATTAAAAATAGCCATGTCTCAATGGACTCAGCTTCAATAACTTAACACTAGAACTGCCAACCCGTCAATATGACCGGTTTCATAAATTCTTCACAAGACTATTATATAAAACCTTACTCATTATTTTTTGTAAACGATTCTATTTTTTACAATTCTACAATAAATTAATTGATTTTTTTTTTAATTTGGGACTTTTATCTGACAAGACATATCAGCCCCGTCGTGCCTTACCTAAATTTACAAAACTTAAAATTAAAGGAGAGGTAGCCGCTGATGAACCATCTTGCAGAAATCCCAACATACATCCGATGTCGGTTCAGCCAGAATGGTCTGCGCTAAACCGACATCCAGCCCGCAAACTCTGTGCTTCCTCTCCCTGCTGCACGTCCTCACAATTCTATTGAATTATATTTAATACTTTGCAAGTACAAGTCATCCGGTCATTTTGACCGACTGGTACTTCTAGTGTTAAGTACAGCCACGAGTTCGGCACTGTCATTGGAGTGACATGTTAATTTGGTTCAGTTAATAAAAATACGAAATGTAGCCAGTGGAATGCGAAGGCCGAACACGGATGAGTGTTTAATAGAAAACAGAACGGAGAACAATTGAACATAACAATGAATGTATATCATAATTTGCATATCTATGAACAAGCACAATCAATTAAAATATCATATACCACATTAGAACATCCTATTTGGATTCGTAATACACATACTCTGTACTTTCTTCTTATTACTTTTATATCTCAACATTTTAAAATAATTAATTAATAAAAACAAAAGATTACTGTAAAAGTTACTTTTAAAATAATGTACTACAAACAAATATAATTGACAGTATAACATTATCTGTACTACAAACCTTTTTTTAATAGATAAAATACAATGAAGAAAAAACCGCAATCACACACCGATAAACACAACTCTATAGTAGAAACAAAGAACAAAATTCTACAAATACAATCAAAATCATGACTGAATCATTATTTCTAGTAATAAAAAAAAAAAAGTGTGAATTTTAATTTTTAATCAATAATGTAACCGCGTAATTAAAGCGCATAATAAACGTTCGATACACTACTATCACCGCATTCAAATGAATCAAACGTTTAGGCATTGCTTGTCAACTGCTACAGTGCACACAGTTAGATTATCTTGTATGAAACAATAACTATTTTTGTTTTGTTTTTAGTCCGATACGACCCGCGAACGCATTAATCGTATCCTTTATAATATTTAAACGCATATACACATATAGAGCATCCTATTTAATTGTATTAAATTATTGCTTTTAATTAACATACGAATAGATTAAAATTGTAAAGATAATTGTCTACTATCATATTGATGAAATGTGGGTCACTCCATTCTTTTGTTTAGATAAGATATTTATAAAATTCTGATCCTTATTTTCTATTATTCAACGCGAAGTTTTTGATAATAAAATTGATTTTTATTCTCTGTTCCACGTGTCTGACATTGGATGGAAATAATTTTACAGTACCAGAATAATCTAGTTGGCCACGCATGTAATTCGAGTTCAAGTTTAAAAGACTTTACGCTTACTATCGCCGTATCGCGTATTTTGATTTATTATTTATAGTTTGTTTAACCCTTCGTCGGGCGCCCCTCAAAGACTCCTTAGATCGGGCGCGGTGTGCTTGACGGGCTCATTGAGAAAATTGATGATTAAATAAAATCTAAGATGAAAATCAAAATCAATCTTTTTTATGGTAATATTTAGAAATAAATTTTATACAAAAGTAATATAAAAATTTTGTTTCCCCTTTAAGTCAAACTAAAAACTAAAAGAGTTCATAGAACCTATAACTGCTGTGCCCGTGAGGGTTAACACAATGTTTCATATGCATTGCAGCAATAAAAATAGTTAAGTATGTGCTTGACTTACTTTAAACTGATATTTGGATGAATGTTGGCTTTGACATATTAATAATTATTTGCTACATTTTTACATAATTTCAACGAATCACAGAGGAATTGGTACTCATAATAAAAGTGTCTAGAAACAATTTTGTATACTAATCACTTATTATTATGTAAATTTCTTAATATTCGCTTTTTATTGGTATTTAAGAACCCTTATATTTATATAACATTTTTATCATAAGTTTTTTTTATTACATGCCATGGTTATTTCATATTTGTATCTTTTGTAAATTGATAAAAAACAGTAATTTTATGCTTTTCGTAACTTATTATTAATAATATTAAACATACAGACAAGTCCTGACCCCAAACTAGCAGACACTAAACAGACGTCTGTTTCAAGCGGGAATTTAACCACCGACTTATACGCAATAGACTAGCGCAGTAACCAATGCGTTACAACAATCGTATTAACAAAGCAATATAACTTTAATCATAATATTAATGTTATTCAAAACAAATGATCTAAGTAAAAACTATCTTCATTCAACTGCATAGGGTTAACAATAAATATATTATAACAATATAAATGTATATACACTCACACATATATACATATATGAACTGTGAGGCAATAACAATTGAGTTTAATAAAAGCAATGAATATATATTATATATCACATTCTATTATTGATCACGACTTTCGAGCATGAATAAACAATATCAGGAATGCATCATACACTCTTAGCTCAGCATGAAAAGAAAATGACCACTGCATGTAAAACAAAATCGTCGCTTCTATCCATAAATTAGTTTAAAAAATAGCAAATATACTGTACTAGGATGATCGTATTTTCTTAAACAATTTTCGTAAGTAAACATCGTTAATGAGATTTTTATTATGTACATTGATAAGTCACGTACTACATATAACGTTACGTATTAAATTTACGTTATTCTTTTTACATTACAGACTTCTATATTAAAAAACAACAGGGTTTTTAGTTAAAAAAAAAGGACTTACGTTTAATAACATGGTCTACACTATGAGTCCATATCTGTACTCAACGATTGCGGTATGTCTATATATACTATACTAGATTTTACCCGCGACTTCGCTCGCATTTAAGTCATTAAATAAGTATCAGAGATCATTTCAATAGAAATGAATCATTATGATAACTATATATTTTTGCTTGGCTAGGTATATCAATTTTTTTAAATTATTACATACAACGCAATATAAAAATATATAAAAATGACAGACGGAAATAAAAATAAATATAGAAAAATTCCGAACAGCTGAAACTATAGTCAATTGGAAACTATAGTAAAAAATATATAATTTTTTTAATAAAAAGTATCCTTTGTTACTTCTAGTACCTCCAAGAATATGTGTACAAAGTTTCATGATGATCGGTTAAGTAGTTGTTGCGTGAAAACGTAACAAACAAACTCACATGGTTAAAGTAACCCCAGTTTTGTGAATAAACCAGACATCAAAAGGGGTGCATGCAGACAGAGCCAGATGTTATTTAGCAACAGTTAGTATTCATTGAATTGTTGTGAAGGACATCAATCTGCACGCGAGACTTGTATACAACAAAACAAATTATAAAAGCGAAAAAGACATAACACAGAAAGTAACTAGGCACACACGAGAAACACATTTCTCTTCCGAATATTGAGATTATATTATATTATATTATATTATATTATATTATATTATATTATATTATATTATATTATATTATATTATATTATATTATATTATATTATATTATATTATATTATATTATATTATATTATATTATATTATATCTATCGTGGGAAGCTTATAAATTGTTATATAAAATAAATAAACTTATTTGTTGAGAAAAGTGAAAGAGCACGTGCAAGACTAAATAGAATTCAAAAGATCGTTTACAGAACGAAACGTGCAACATTTGGTTTTGCTGATTTCAAAACAATGTTAAATAATATTTCACTCGATAATTAGTAAGATTTCCCGCAAAAGTGTAATGATCCCGCTTGTACGTGCCGATGTTATTATAAAATAAACAAAGTTTTATTTGGGATTAAATTTGATTCTAACTATTGGATCCGTAATTTATATACTAACTATCTTTTACCCGCGGCTTCGCTCGCATTTAAGTCATTAAATAAGTATCAGAGATCAATTCAAAAGAAATGAATCAATATGATTACAAATAGCTGAAACTATAGTTAGTTGGTAACTATAGTAAAAAATAAATTATTTTTTTCTAATAAAAAGTATCCTATGTTACTTCTAGTACCTCCAAAAATATGTGTACAAAGTTTCATGATGATCGGTTAAGTAGTTGTTGCTTGAAAACGTAACAAACAAACTCACATTCACATTTATAACATTAGTAAGGATTAACAAAAACAAGTGAGATTTAGATTTTGAATCGCCGTTGTCAACAAACAATGTAAATATAATTTAATTCATTTGTTTATTATCTGAATATTTCATTTGTTTTCTTGTATTGAATGGACTTAAACTATATATATATATATTTACCCAACCTAGTCCAATGCAAAACCCATAACAGGAATTTCTTAATATCTAAAGAAATTCTCCTTCAACGCGGGGACGAAAGCGGTAAACATTCCAACGCTGATACTGAATATTAATGCCACATTCTAGACATATTGAGTCTATAACTTTATTAAACTTAACCCATTACTTCCGACTGTCCTATTTTTAAGACACTATATTCAATATTTTTTAAACCTGTTAAGTGTTTTATTTTTTATTGTTTCTGATGTAATTCGTATTTTTATACTATTTTTCTGATGAAATAATTTTTTTCCGCTGAGAAAAATATTTACGTAATTTTAATGTAATTTTTTCAAATCGATCATTTTTGTTGCTTCAAAAAAAGCATTATGTTCCGATTTTATATACCGTAAAAGAAAACAGTAACCAACTTCAAAGTACATACAACTGATTCTTAGACTAGAAAATAAAAACAAAATATAATTTATATCCCCATTGTCATATTTATAGGACAGGCTGGACTCAGCGTTAGAGATTTTTTTTAATTTTTTTTTTTTTCATATTATTTCTTCTTAACCTATTATGAACTTAATTTAAAGATTTCATAAAAAAAATTCCAATGCTTTCGACGCTTGGGAAGTAATGGGTTAATACGCCTATAATCCGAACTATGTAACCTATGTACCTATGTTAACTTGAATACCCTGTACGATATAAATTACAGATACCAGTTACATATGCCAAATATCAAATTGAAGTTTCAAATTCATATGTCTTATTGTAGAGTAACATTAAATCTAATTGGTTTGTTTTTAGAATGAAGCTCACCGCCTTCCTGTTACATATACAAATTATTGTAATAAAAACAAAACACTAGCGAACATCATGTCGTGTCTCAATAAATAAAAAATAAATTTGCTCCAATTAAAGTGGTTTCAAAGACAATAATCTCAGTGACGTAAAATATATGTGACCAAGAACTGTCACAAGGTCACTTCGCCTTTCCCTTTCACAATATCTAAGTCGTATATGGTACACATAACAGAGCAATAATTTTAATACCATAAATAAAACTAGTTGAAATGTGGAAAATAATAAATTTCAAACTGCATTAACAAACTTCAAGGTAAACACATCCCTACTAATATTATAAATGTGAATGTCAGTTAGTTTGTTACGTTTTCACGCAACAACTACTTAACCGATCATCATGAAACTTTGTACACATTTTTGGGAGGTACTAGAAGTAACATAGGATACTTTTTATAAAAAAAAAATATTTTTCTATAGTTTCCAATTGACTATAATTAGTATTAATGAATTAAATGCGAGCGAAGCCGCGTGTAAAAGCTAGTTGAAAAATAAAAAAAAAGGATGCACACATAATAATAATTATTATTACTATTATTACGTAACCCAAGATTTCAGTTATTAAATCGTATACATACATATAGCTTCCCTACATATTTGTTAAGCAACCAACTTACCCAACATCTTCATCGTCCAGAAGTTTGTATTTAAACTTGCGAGGAATCATCTTGATGAACTGTTACAAAAACAAATCGCAAAAACTAACACATTTTCAGTAAGAATTTTAATTGCACTACAGCATTCGTTTTCATGAAACAGCGTTCACGACGAAAGTTTAAAAATTACTGAATAAAACCGTTTATTTGATCGCATTCGACATAATCTCTCAACTTATCTTTATAACAAACAAAATTATTTACCAAAGTCTTGTTCTTATTGAATGTAATAATAAATTATTGAAACATAATTTATTTAACGATTGAATTAAATAAATTGATCACACGCGATATTTGAGTTACACTAAGCCATACTAAACAGCGAGAATAACTTTTTCATCACTCGAGCGTGATATCAGATATGTTATCGTACGCAAATAGGACAAACATAGATTATGAAATGGTAACAAAATATCGGCTTAAATTTAAGGACGATCCACAGTAATCTCGCGTCACGTTCCACTACCACTAGGACACGTCTGTCACTTCTACGGTGTGCCAGTGAACTGGCGTGCTGTACACTACAGATCCGAGATTAATGAAAGGTCGCATGTCTCTTTACCCTCTGCATTCATTGAAGATGAACCGCAATATCCTCATGACTCTAAACCAGTCTTTCCCAAAGTAAGCGATAACGCTTCCTAGTGTAGCGGTAAGGGTTTAATTAAACTCCAGGTGAGACTAAATGTTATTGAGGTTTTTAAGGTAAAAAAGGGGGGGCGCTACAAAATAACTGATTTTCAAAGTGGGCATTAGACGAAAAAGTTTGGGAACCTCTGCTCTAAACAATGCTAGCCTTAATACTAACTGAAAACATTACTTAATGATATTGGTTTAATTTCACTAAGAATCATTAACATATAAATAAATATGTATGTTGTTTATGAGACGTTAATGATTATGGTCAACATACGATCAAGGTTGTTATGTTTCGACTGTGAATCGAATAAGACCCTCAGTAAAACGGTCATGGTACCCAAAATAATGCTAGAAGCGACCGCTACAAATTGAAACAAAATAAAAACTATATAGCGCTTGTGGGTGGAGAGTGGTTTGTGAGTTAGCTCGAAATTATTGCACCCACTGTCTTTTAACATAAGAACTAAAACATAACCTCCAAAGCACTACTACAACAAGTAAATAACAAATTTAAATAAATACACAGTGTGATCTGTAGAGTTACATCGATTAATACCAACATATATAATCCAATTAATATAAAAAACATTCAAATTACAATGGGGGCAAAAATGTACATTGTATTCGAATACTTAAATATTTCTTTAAATGTACAAACACATAATGGTAAGTTATTTTTAAAAATGATATCTTCCAGGTGGCCGCTTACTCGCTGCTGGCATTCCTCAAATATGGTCCTTGGATTCTCAAAAACATTTTGACACAAATTTATTTTGACTTTAATTGAAGTATTTTCTTTACTCCACAATCTGCAATTTTGTTTGTTGACATGCCTATTTAAATTGCGTAACCGCTCAAACTACGTATCGCAAAGGATTTTCTTTAAATTAGATCATTCTATTTTAATTCTTGCACCAACTGTATCTTCAAAGGATACAGTTTCAAGTTACACGTGGGCAAGCACAGATCGCCCAGGGGGGCTACTCAGACATATCCGAAGTTTCGTGATACGGCCGTCACTTCTGTAGCTTCCGTAAAAAGTCCTGTCAAACGTCCGTAAAATAAGCCCTGAATAGCCTATCCGTTGCTTACGCCACGGTCTCTTCACTCCTGCTCTGCTTGTTTCTGGTCGATAGTCATATCGGTCGCCTCGAAGTGCTAATCCATGATTTTATTATTATTATTAGTGCATTTAGCACTGTTTAATATTGTATAATTGGTAATGGCTCATCCTATACAATTGACATCACTACGGCCGAGTGATAGTCCCTCGAAAGTTCGAGAAAGCGCTATTAATGTATTGTACCTTTATTTAACAATTACGCCGTATTGTTGGAGCGAAAACATCTAAATATGACATTCGATAAACAACTCGCCTTATTATACTGATTTTAATTTTTATTATTTTCCAACAGCTTGTTGTGACGTATTTTTATAAGTTATTGATTGGCACTATCAAGAGTTGTTGTCTATTTCGTAAAGTCCAGTCGCATTTCAGTAGCCGGATAACGTACAATCGTCTCCTTAACCTGTTAACTGGGTATGACGAAATATTTCGTCATACATAAAAGCCTACTGCAATGGGTATGACGACATTTTTCGTCATGGAAATTAATCGTAATATATTGAACGTAATATATTTTAAATATAAAATATTTTATCAAAATAAATAAAAACCATATTATTTTATTATTTGAGGTGTGATATTAGTTATCGCTGCGAACAAAAAGTCCCCATTCTGAAACGAGTCGAGCAATAGCTAATTCCCCGGTTAACAGGTTAAGTTAGTATAACATAGCAAAGAAAATTACTGCCCACAGACACTTTTTTTTTATTACATTTTATATTATTTTGTTATTTATATTAACATATTTTTATATTAATTTAAGTTATATTTAGAAATGTAAGACGAATGCGCATCGCCAAGACAAGCCAACACTGGTTTTTGGTGACAAGACAACAAATTGTAATATTTATTTAAAAAATAAACGTTTTATTTATTTATTATTATTTATTTGTATGTGGCCTCATCTCTCCGCTCAAGTAAGACTAATTTTAACTACTACTAAGAGAACAATTTTTCGTAGCAGTAGTCATTATTCGTATAATAAATAAAATAAAATAAAAAATAACGAACGATTACAATGAATTATTATAGTCGATATTTTAAAAATGAAAGTCATTGGTATACATATATGGTTACAGCAACAATATTATGTAAGTTATAAGCCTACGAAAATTCAGTGTTAAAGTGCGCAGTTTCAAAAAGAATTAGAATACTTTTACATTGCTGGCTTGGCATCTGGGACAAATTTGTGTAACGTGAATTAAATCTAAAAGGATCATCTAAACAGGTAAACATTTGACCAAAAAATGAAATTTTCTGCAAAATAAAACTCTAATTAGAACTTCAGCAAATTCCGGCGAGTACTAAAGCTTTACCTGAAAAATTAAAATAAACCGAATGGTCACATTCACGTCTCACTATAACAAAAGAAACAATTCTTTTATGAGCGTTGTTATGTTATAATGTTGTATTTATTTAATGATTACTATGATAACGAGAGGAGTGTACCCTGTTGATTTGGACAGAGCACATTCGTCTCCTCAAGCCGGCATAGTGGAGGCGACTATTGCGCGCGGACATTTGTCTGTGGTAACAGTTGTCTATGCTCATTGCTCATGGACCGCACTCTAGCTTAACATCAGGCGGAGTGTGGTCATATGCTGGGCTATCAATAAAAAAAATAAAAGAACTATATTTAGATTCTAAGACGTTCCTCGGCAGACTATTTTGCCGGTCAAAGTTTGTTGACGACGAACGATCCGTTCCCATAGATCTTTGTGCCTGCTTCGCGTACTGAAGCAGCGAGCTTATACTGAGCTGCTGAATCACCTGGGATCCTCGCCTACCGAGGAACCACTATCTAACAACAACTGCTGGTAATATCCGAAATACTGACAAACAACTGCCGTTATCAGACTCCTTACAAGCCCTTTATCATCTCTCTTTAAAACAAATAAACCAAATCTATATATATTAAACTCAAAGGTGACTGACTGACTGACATAGTGATCTATCAACGCACAGCCCAAACCACTGGACGGATCGGGCTGAAATTTGGCATGCAGGTAGATGTTATGACGTAGGCATCCGCTAAGAAAGGATTTTGATCAATTCCACCCCTAAGGGGATAAAATAGGGGATGAAAGTTTGTATAAATCTTATTAGATTTATTTCATTCATTATTACGCAGACGTAGTTGCGGGCAACAGCTAGTTCTATTATAAATATGTTTAATTAAAAACTGACAATTTTCTTTCATATTACTTCTTCTTCTTCCTTATTAATGGCCTCAGATGTCTAATAAAGACAATTCTGCCAATGTCGAGTATTTGGGCAAAAACCCAATAAGAGATTACAAAATTATTATAGATTAATTCACACGTAAAACCTCATGTCAAAAAAAAACTTTCATATTACAATTGTACAAAAACTAACCTACGTCGTCGATGTCAACCTGTCATCGATAATTTTTTTATTGAATATGGAAACCGTCATGCGTTGCTAGTTATTAGTATATACATACTATATGTCATGTTACATTTGCATTAAAAATATTTTATCTACTGCGTTTAATTTATTTCATCATTATTCATTAAACATTGGTGAAAAATGATAATACAGCATATGAGATACATCAGCGCCATCTACCAGTCTTTAGGGGAGTCGCTGTATATATGACAAACGAACAATTTTTATTTACAGATAAAAACGTTATAGTCCACATCTCGGCGAATTTATCATTTATGTCAATTGATAAATAACACCTAAGTAGAATATAATTCATACAAGGAGTATTAATACGCAATAAAGTAATTGAATTGGTCTTTGCAACGGGAAGTCTACAATCCGTGAAAGGGGGGAGCGCGGGAGCGGAGGTACTGAAAGCTAAGAGCTGTAGAAAAATCCGTAGTCAATAGCCGGTCGTCGCGTCGTGAGTGCAGCGCTGATGGTCTCCGTTTAAAAAATAGAATTACTGTTTTTTAGGTATCTTTTTACAATTAAGTTCTTGTTTATTTAATTGTATACTATAAATTCTATTAAAGACAGTGACTTTTTCTTCATAAACAACCCTGCCCCTGGGGGTAGAGCCGTGACTCGTGTGCGTGTTTTGAATTTCGAACAGTAATATTTTGTGTAATCATATTCGCAAAGTGTACACACCACGTGACCTGTTGCAGTTCTTATTAGAAGATTCGGTAAGAGATTTGCATGTAACTTATTATATATTAATTTAAAATGGAACTATATGGATCGATAATTCCCGGGGTCACATTCAGTCTGAACTGTTTTATATAATTAAGATACAAATAAGATGTTTGGTTATTCTGCATCTTTAATCAATTTTTTTATTAATTAATACTATAAACAATATAATTACTGCTCAAATTTTATAAAATTGTTTCATACGCAACAAGAGCGCCATGTTTATGACGTCATGTTATAATGCGTTCGCAGAAATACTGTCAACTACTTTATAATTATTGCTAACTCCCGATTAAACTTAGCAATGTATGGCGACAATCAAAAAAAAAAAAGCATCAAATTAAAATTGTGCGTAATTGCATTTATTATTGGCCTACTTTTTACAAAACGTATTTAAAAAAAAATAAACTTATAACATTAATATTTATTAACAAGAGTGGTAGGCAGACTGATTGACGGTTATTTTATTATTAGACCTGGTCCGTACCATGACTTTCAATCAGGCAATACTCATGAGATGAATCTAGTCGAGTTTCAGAATAGCTTAGAAATAATCGGGATAAGAGAAGTGTATGTCAGCTGTATGAGTGAGATATATATATATATATATATTACACAACTTTAAAATTGAACATTATTTTGTCAATTATTTTCTGTGTGACTACAATTATTGTCGTCGACCATGGTAAAAGGGGAGTGCGCGGAAGGCTTCAAATTGTTGCATTGGCGCATCGTTGATGGCCGACGTCGCGAGTTGCAGCGTTCTCAACTCTCCAGCTAAAAACTATTTTCATTGCCTTTACAGCATGTTTTCATTTTTGAATTAATATATTATTGAAAACATCAAAATTAGTGACTTTTGAATAGTGTTTTAACCCGAAAAGGTCAAGATAGAACCTTTGCGTGATTTAAGTTTAAATAGTGATCTCTCGTACTGATAATTTTATTCTTAACCATAACTAGAAGCCGAGAAGTAATTTCAGGATCGCCGATATGCATTTAGGTAAGGCATTTTCTAATAATTTTGACAATGACAATAAAAATACGTCGTAAATAGTCTATTTTACATAAAAGATGTAGATATAAACAGACAAAGGCGGACCTGATAATGATAAAGCGTAGTTGATGCCTAGATCGAGGCTGTCCTGCTCTAACATCCACGTTCAGTGGAAAGAGAAACACGTCAAATGTTTTGACTTTCACGAGTTACACACATCAATGTTAGCGACATATATTTTTTATTATATTCCTTACCCATAGTAACACAAAATATTTCAAATATATATTAATCGACAATCCCCATACAGCTGAATAACTACTAGATTATTTTTTTATATTTTGTATTATTTTAATATCATTATTATTATTAATATAAATGTATCAATATGTGTATTTAAATGTATTTTTAAACGTCACGCACATAAGTATACTGTCTAATATGTGAATTAAATAAGCAAATTATAATTCGAGTTTCGAGAGTTGTCCCTAGCAACGTCCACCTTAGTGCTCCTAGCAGCCGGATATTGCTTTCTCATTCTAATTTGTCGGAGTATCGCCGTGTCCTATAAGAGGGAGACAATGAATCAATCAATAATTCCCGGGGAGCGACGAGATTTGTCTAGACTCTTGTGTTTTACATTTAAATAAATCGACTGACTTCTTTGAAATTATTATTTATATTATACATACACATAATAAAATATGACATATGGTTATACTTAATTAACAATTTCTATATACATTTTATGTTCGAAATAAAGATTTTAAAGAATCATATAGTAATTATCCCTACTTAGTACTGTCTTCATTAGCACTCTGAACGAAACTTTAACTGAAAAACTGACCTACGCCACAGCAAAACCGCTTTTAGCAAAGTTTCAGCAATATTATAGGGACGCATCGATTCACATCCCTAACCTCACGCAATTTCACCCTTACGCAATTTTTACAGCTGCTTGTTGCAGATGTTCCGTTTAACTTGAGCTTTGAATTTTTAGCAAAATACTGCTTTTCATGTTCTGCCTACTCCTTTGGTTCACAAATTCGCTACTCCCACCTGATCTGAACGTTGTATCTAAAATCATACTTTGGAGGTTGAATCTATGGGCGTATTCCCAGACGCCGTGTGCGGAATGAGCGGAGGGTGCGGGGCGGACGGGGGAGCTCACGGCTCCTGCAAACCCCGCAGGCCGCCATTAGTGGCTGAAGTCGCGAGCGCACTGTCCATGCTCTCCGGTTAAAAACTAAATATCTCGGTTTTTAGCATGTTTTCGCCATTAAATCACTAGTTTTTTTGTTTAATTGCTCATTGACAATTACTTAATAGGTGTAGTTGCAGTGACTTTTGTTGCTACCTGCCCTTTTTGGGTAGGGTTGAGCCTGAAAGTGATTTTGACTGATTCATATTTTTTTACTAAAACCAAGCTCGCGAAGTGTGTGTCGCTGTGTAGCTGCTCCTAAACGGGATCGGTAAGAATTTTGCACGTAATTTGTTAATTTAAACTCGACTTGAATCGATAATTCCCGGGAGGAGTCTTAGACAAAACTATTTTTAGATTTTCATATTTTCTCATTATTTCAATCAGTTAGATAAAAAGTCAGCACTAGAATGAAGCTTAAGATGCAGTAGACAAATGAGTATTGCTATTAGTGCATTGCATAATCGCTGTCCCACTCTAACTTAACAAAGTAGTAATGTCCGAAAGAGAGCGAAACATTTAGAATTAATAAAATGGATCAAGAGCAAGGTACCTCTCCTTGGATGACGTAATTTTTCCTAGTATTCGATGTTTTAACTTTAAATGTAATATCAATTTTAACTCGATTACATTACATACATTATTATAATATATTTATTTATTTTTCTCCCCTCTTCCTTACATCTATTTGGTTCTTGTTTTTATATATATATTATATATTTTTTAATTATTGTGTAACATCTAAATTATGTATTTTTATAATTTTATTAGAAGTGTAGTATCTATCCCTTTATCACCTTGAGCATACCGTCCTATCCTATAATTCAAATTTCATTTAATAGTATTCCTTTTTATAATATATAATCATAATGTAATTTTGTAGGTAGACTTTATAACTAAATAGTATATTAATTGACACAGATCAAAAGTGACAATTCCAAAATGACATTCCACCGAAAAGGGCACTGTTTGGATAAAAAAAACTGACCTACGTCACAGTGAAAACGCTTTTACCACTTTTCAAGAAATTACAGAAGGTCCCTCGATCCCTATAAACCTATTCCAAACCTTTATACATAAAAAAAATAACAACCGGCTTTTATTCCGCATTTAACTTATAATATTAATTTCCCGTTAAGTATTTATATATATATATATATATATATATATATATATATATATTTATATATATATATATATATATATATATATTTGTGAACAAAAATCGACTCTACTGTATGTAGGTTACATTAACAAAGTTACTTGTCTTTTCTGTCTTATGAGAGTTTCCTTGAGTTAGATAGGGATGCAGAACGACACGCTTTCAGACAAAACACGGATCGATTATTCCCGGGCGCCAGACGTAACATCTGAGTTCTTTCTAGATTTTTTTATCTTCAAAGCTCGGCTAATACTCTCGATATCATATGAACACTAGAACTACCAACCGGTCAAAAAAATTATACATAAAAATTGGTTTGTTATTTTAAAAAAAGTTTACATAAAAGTCTTGTGAAGAATTTTTGAAACCGGCCTAAAACTAAATTGGTAGTTCTAGTGTTAATTAATATACACATATTACACGACGTTCATTTTAAAAATTTATTTAACATTTAAACGTTTGCACAAATGAAATAAAACATATTTCAATATAACGCATGAAATAAATTATTCATCAATAAGTTTCTTAACTTTGTATAACAAGCAATACTAAAAACAAATTAGTACATACTTAATATTTCGCATAACAAAGAACCATTATTGCCATGTATGTGTTAGGATCTGGTTACTATTGTATTATATATGTAATTGTATATATATATATTTATATATACAATTGTTATAAATGTACCTATTATTGTTTAAAAAACTACAAACATATTTAGACCCACTATATTGAAGTACAATTTCTATATTATAAATACTTTATGCAATTTACTATCGAGTTTATGTCAGAGTCAAAATAATCGTTTTTTTTACAATTTATACACTATCACTAATATAGAGTAGTGAAAAAAAAACCCTACTGTCCTAGTACAAGATAAAAAATAGGACTTACAGACAAAACGTACTCGTGTAGTGAAGACTCGAACGGATCTACGAACGGATCACGAACTAGACCACAATATTATTATTAGACTTTTAATATTTATACAACAATCCGACAATTCATTGACAATGGATAATGCAACAATCAAAAGTTGTTTAAATATTAATATACAATTACAATCGATGCATTCTTCAGCTACATTATATAAACACTAGCTTTTACCCGCGGCTTCGCTCGCATTTAAGTCATTAAATAAGTATCAGAGATCATTTCAATAGAAATGAATCAATATGATTCCAAACGGCTGAAACTATAGTCAATTGGAAACTATAGTAAAAAATAAATATTTTTTTAAAAATAAAAAGTATCCTATGTTACTTCTAGTACCTCCAAAAATATGTGTACAAAGTTTCATGATGATAGGTTAAGTAGTTGTTGCGTGAAAACGTAACAAACAAACTCACATTCATATTTATAATATTAGTAAGGATTACTCAACAACTTTTGATACTAATAACGGCCAGAACTATTTTATTTTATATCAAAGCATTTTACGGTTTCAATTATAGTAAATTTGGATTTGCCACTAACACGATAAGTACAGCCGATTGGCACCTAATTCACTAAATTTACATGTCATAAATCAAACATGTAAATACACAAAGAGAATATTTTTCATTGTGTATTTATGTTTTTATTATACAAAAGCTGGAACGTTCAACAAAAGAATTTTTTTTAAACATTATTATTTATCTCAGACTAATATACTCAGAACCGACGTCATAATAGCTAAGATAAGCTCATGAAAGGTCAAGACCCATATCTGCATACATTGCGTACAAAGTCATTGGCAATGTTTGAACACAATAAATGGCAGATAAACGAATACAACACACGCTCGCTGTAAACTTTCCAAAGCGTCGGATTAAAATAAAAATAATATGCCGCAATGTATTTTAAACAAAGACGCGTATTCCGTCTTTCAGTTTCATACGTTATACATTGCTGTTTTATAATACAACTTAAGATGTTGCGAAACACGCCTCACCCTAATTCTTGCTGGCCCAATCACTAAGAAGCTTGAGAAGTACAATCAAACAGGTGTCCATTTAACAAATTTCGCTCACAAGTAGCTCAACTTACACAATTCGTGGCTTTTTTTGAAACCACGCGACTTAATATATTTGATATATTGAACATTAAAACTTTAACCGATGAAAGTAAGTTTATTGCACAACTAGCTTTTAGCCGCGGCTTCGCTCGCATTTAAGTCTTTACATAAGTATCAGATATCATATCAATAAAAATATACACAATATTCTATTATAGTCAATTGGAATTTGGAAACTATAGTAAAAAATATTTTTTTTAAAATAAAAAGTATCCTATGTTACTTCCAGTACCTCCAAAAATATGTGTACAAAGTTTCATGATGATCGGTTAAGTAAGTAGTTGCGTGAAAACGTAACAAACAAGCTCGCATTCAGATTTATAATATTAGTAGGGGTGTAATTATAACAATGTAATAATTTTATATTAATATTCGCACTATGTACAGTAACAGTTGGCGATAAGAGAGATCAGTTGAAAGGCTATTAGCATCCACGCATGTCACATACACTTGAATTATCAAAGTGATTATTTTCACATGACAATTGGGAATATTTTTTTCAATTCAATATTAATTATTATTATTCCAATGACATTAGTACACTTCTAAAATAGTGTTTTCATATATTATTCCCTAAAAAAAAACATTTAAAAATTCCAATTAAGGTACTTATTATTAATTAGCTTAAGGTGATTGACCTCTATTTTATTTTTTAAAATTAATTATTAGTTTATGACTGCTGATTGGATAAAATAGGTCGCGACCCCAACCAAGCGAGTTGCTAGGGTGTAGCGTCACTATAGGTAGGTCTAGCTTTAGAAGCACTGGATCGATAGTGGACCGGCGCGTTGCCCCCTGTCTGGAGAACAGCGCAACTGCACGGCTTGTGCAACGTCATTGACAACGCAGCTCCCGTCGGGGAACATTGCCTCGCTTTCGTATATCAGATTGACATGGGCGTAAACCATGTCTCGTTGAATCGTAACGGGCCTCCATTACTGTTCGTGATACCGACTATCCAGTAAGTTTGCTTGATGTAGTCTTTAGTTTTTTATATATAATTTTTAATTTTTTAGTTCATATATTGATTTATTGTATAATATGCATGAAGATTTTTTTAATACTTAAGTAATAGAGATACCTATATTCGGACAGTAGGATAGATACAGACGGTGACGCCGAAAATATCGACTTATTGAATCTTCTTGGGATTAATATTTATACAATAATAATATTAGTTGCTTATTTATTTGGGGGATTATCGATTCCTGCTGTAATTATGATTTTGTATGCTTTTGTATTATTAAAATTTATTTATAGACAACTAGCTGCCGCGTTATCGCGCTTTATCTTAATATTCAATAACAGAGAAGTAAATAAGACCAGTTTATTTCAATTATTCAGCAAATCAACACGACTTGCATTAACCAAAGTCTTATAGAGCGCTTGATAGGTTTCATGAAACTCACTTGTTACACAAAATGGCGGATAAAGCCGCCGGGATCAAAATGGCGCCAGGGAGCGGGCGGTGGGGCAGGGGTCCTCCGGTTGCCATGTTGAATTCTACCGTCGATGGCATTTTTTTATATCTATAATTAGTTCCGAAGCTATTTCTTCTTGGAAACAATCGAATTTATATTTTTATATTTTCATTTTATCTTCTCTGTTGTTACATATTAATATCTAAACTAAAATTTGTTATATATATTATATTTTGCGCCACTTCTAATTAGAAAGTTAAAATATATTTTTTTATAAAATACAAATTTATTATTCCTTAGACAGTTAATTAATTGAACAAGTTAAAATTCCTAATATTTAATATTATATTTTTTATTCGAAAAAAATTTTTTGAATTAAAAGTTTTTAATATATATTTTTTTCTTTTCAATATTTTTTTTATTTCGCAATGCAATTGTTTGCTTACATTTTAGCTAATACGCATGTTTATAGCGTCAATGTGTACCAAATCTTATTGCTTTTTATTTTATTACTTTTGTCAACCAACCAATCAAGTTTAAAAACAAATGAAAATGGAAACATCTATACAATAGAACACGAACAAGTTCCCACTTTCACTATCATTAAAAGCGGATCCCACTAAAACTTGAGCGCTTTTTATACGATGCATGATGCGAAGTCATAATTCAATATATTTACGCATTTTGATTCTATAACTTCAAAATACTCTTTAATTTCATATTAATAAAATATGTATTATTATCGCGGTGTATGTGTTTTTACTTAAATATTTTTGGTCATGTACAACTTTACTTAACACTAATCTGTATCATCAGCAGGAAGATTTTCTATAACAAAACAATGTAAGAATGATTGAGAGACAAACACATAAATATCGGTGATTTTTAAAATATAATATACGAATGTAAAATTATATTATCAGAATCAAAACTGCTATGCGCTTCTGCATACGCTCCAATCTCGCGAATTTTCTTCGCGCGGCAATAAAACCGCGCAATACCACGCCTTCGTGTAAACCTAGCCTTATTCATGTAATTTGAAGCGATCGATAATTTTATTAGAACTTGTTCGTGTTCAGAATACTCATGTTTTATTAAAAGCTTTCTGAGTTTATTTAAATATAATTTGTTATAATATATAAAGTTTCACGTCATTATTTAACATGTCTGCATATAAACCAGTGTTTCCCAAAGTGGGGCCCACACCTCACAGGGGGCTAATTAGATTGTTAAGGGGGGCAATACGACACAACACGAGTTTAACCCTTTCGCTCCGGGCCATTTAAATGTAATGCTAAATTTCGATGCCAATAAAGCAAATTCTTAAATAATTATCAGGTATAATTTCGCTTGACAAGACCAAAATATTAACTGGTTGTTTGGTTACTAGGCGGAAGCATAAGAATTTTAGAAAGGCTAAGGTGGGGCATGGCACAGAAATGGTTGGGAAACACTGATATAAACTATATTCAAATCCATATATAATATTGAACCCGACAGATTAAGGCATTAAAAATTTCAGTAGAAAATTATAAAAATACTTTCAATAACAAAAGAACGCGCGGGTAACTCTCACAGAGTTAATAAAACTTTCTTAACTAAACTAGGTCACGACATGAAGTAGACGTTATTATGTATAAAAGACGATTTACATATTTAAAAAGCATATAAGAACACTAGAATTAATAAATAATAGTTCAAAGAATGACCGTCAACGATTGGTGATATTTAAAAATAAACTTAAAGTACCCACTTCATTTGATATCAACCGCGAACGCGATAACGATATTTTCTCTTGTTTGTCGTAAATAACGCATAGATATCACTCAATTTAACACATTCAGAAAATCACAAAAGAGTTTCTAACGATTTGCTTTACGACAATAAACGTCAAATTAACGCGTATAATTAGCGCATGCACAATGCGTAAACATTACTTGTCGCTGATCGGTGAAATTTCACGGATATAATTTATATGTAATAACGCCATTTGATTCGCGATAATAAATAACATTTTCTTAGAAAAAAAACCGAACAATATATATAAATAAAATACATATCAATCTCAGATCGTACAAATATTTTCCTTAAGCATCATTTCTCTATTATGTTATAACTCAAAGTCATTCGATTGATACTAAAAAAATACTTCGTGGCATCTGTATATTTGCTCTTAACATATATCTACCCTACAAAAATAAAACACGCAAATTTGTTATGGTCATAATAACACAGACTAATAAGGAAATATTGTCCGTGTTCGATCAACAGTAAACTCACAATTGGATAAAGTAGGTATATAAATAGTTTCATTACATAAATCTCTTCTAATTTTTACATTTACTGATTTGCTTTCCTTCCTAATGGCATTCAAATAATATACGTAGATAGTACGTATACGACAATACGCCATAAAGTATGTAATAAAACAAAACAATTAGTAATTTAAATATTAACTGTAATGGTCCCTAAACAATATGGCTTAGTGACAGTGAATACTAGTGTTAGACCTATAGGCACATACGATATTAATCACTGAGAACAAATAACTTATTATTAATAAAACAAAGCCAGTAGTGCAATTAAAACCGCTAGACTTACAACCTCATTTAAAAATCACACAACTATTTGGTCCAGATTTGATCAAACTAATCACAAATCGTGCGTCAAGAGAACTTTCGGAGCGACATAACAACTTTCACTTCAAGCGCGAGCGCGCCGCGAAACGTCCGTCTGTTTTTACCGACAACTTTGCACTAAACGACTTTGGGTTTTTGACGCCGCAATGGGGGATTTATGTTTGACACGATGCCGTCATAATGTTATTTTGGCTAGTATATAATTCACGCCGATAAATAGCATAAATTGGCGCGAAAACGTTAACAAAAACATTTATATAAATTGAAATAGCTATGGAATAAAAATTAAATTATTATTATTATCGATATCACAAAAATGTCGACATTAAATACGTTATAAAAATTAGATTTGTACTTCGAACTTGTATTTTTACTATATCGAAAACCATTAACAAGCATAATAATACTACAACTCTTCAAAACTGACCTTTACATGACCTGACCCAAAGACTACCACTAAAGGGTTGACTACAAATTGACATAACAATTTAATAAAAACCTGTTACAACTGGACCCAGCCTCCCCCAGATATAAACTTAAAAGATGCATTCTAATGTTAATATTGGAAAAAAAAATTATAGCTTACCCATTGACTTCCATTATTTTTTATTAGGTACCTGAAAATAAATGATTTAGCCACATCAGTAACACACACGTACATTATTCAACTATAATAAGGAATAAGTGTAAATTATGATAGAAAAATATAAGTACCATTAAGAAATGAAAGCAATGAATTTATTAAATTATCTATTACTCCGATGTTTAATTGAATTTAAAATAAGCGAGACTTTTAAAGATAAGTAAACAAGTTACTATACATAAACTTGAAAGATAATAGTAATTGACGATAAAAATCAATAGATATCGGCAACTGTAAAGAAATACTGGTATCATGATTACACATATTTATAGACTCCTATATATTGCCTGCACGATAGTTGAAGATTTTTAAAATTTTTCTTTAACTATTTATGAATTCCTTTATAACATCAAGATTCAAAATAAATTGCCCTCAGGCATTGACTTTATTAATTTTATTATAATGACATGACAAAATTAAAAGAAATTTTGAGCAGACAACAATATAAAGGAGTGATATCTACAATATATCTAGGAATGTTTCACAGCTCCCGTCAAGTCTCTATATTCATAAAAACTAATTGTCCACTGAAGCTGTCAATATTTCTTCATATAGACCAGGGGTGGCCAACTTGATTAGACATAAAGTCTACTGTTTACTAACGAAGCCCTGTGCGATCTACCACTTATATACTTCTTGAAATCTTAAATGAAACAGCATAGTGTTTAGTACACAATCATAAAATATTTTTTATTTACAGTCTTACGACTTCCTTTTCGTATCACATATGAGATTGTTTCCTTAAATTTTTATTATTTTTTTAATTTTAAACTTTAGTCTGGTCTATTTATTTATATTTTTTGCCTTGCCACGATCGACTGGACTAATGGTCGCGATCCACCAGTCGATCGCGATCGACCGGTTGGCCACCCCTGATATAGACTATTGGTATTTAATTATTATATATTTACATTAAATAAATATCATTAAGAAATAAAATTGTTATTTAGACTATGATTAATGAGTTTCTTGTGATTTTTTCTCATCATATGCCTTTATATTATGTCTATTTTTAATTTTATTATTTACAATTATTTTGTATTGTAAATTAGATTGCTTTCATTATATTATTGTTATGATAGAACAAATCCTCCGAGCAGAAGTATTTCAACATTTTACAGTAGCTATTTTTAAAGGAAATTATTTAAAACTATTTTGCTTATAATTCCCGCTACATTAGGTTGATGAAGGAAAATAACCTCCACCAACTTGCAATAACTTGTCTCGACACGTTTCGCCACTTCACGTGCGTGGCATCATCAGGATACGCGTCGAGGCAAGTTATTGCACGTTGGTGGAGATTATTTTCCTTCATCAACCTAATATAGCAAGAATTATAAGCAAAATAATTTTAAATAATTTCCTTTAATATGGATTTCCACAAAGTAACACCTGAAACAATTAATTATAGTAGCTATTTTTCATTTAACTTGAGTATAATACTGTTATTATACAAATTCGAAGTCCTTTAACAAAGGCATGTACAATTATAAACTGTTATAACACCAGTGTCAGTCATTTTTTATTAAATTTTTACAACTGTATATGAACAACAATAATTCACCTCGCAAGATAGTGTCTAATATAAATATATATAGGTATGTATAAGATAACTTACCTCTTACGGTAAATCCAATTTTGAATACAATATATATTTAAAGCACCAATATTATCATCAAATTTTTCCTTAATTAATTTTATTACAAAAATAAATAAACTATATGTTCTATTAAAATTCAAATATAGAATATTCATTCCGTATTAAATTTTTTTATTCACTCATATTTTTATGCAATTTCCTATATTAGTTTGTTATGGGCTAAACTAGGACGCTTTCTGAACCAATTTCACAATATATAACATTTGTTATCTGATATTCATTTGAAGTCTCAACAGCACCTGGAATTTTAAAAAAAAAGTATTCTTAATTTAATTTGAAAAATTAACACTAAATTATTTTCATATATCTCTTACAATACAAAACTTACTTCAATTAAATTGGCAATTGTTTCATAAATTATAAATAAAATTGTGAGTTATCTTTTCTTTCATTGTCTAAGTTCAAATGATTCACTTTAATACACTACTGGAAAACTCTTATCAAGAGGTCAATGGTCTGAATCTAGAGTCACCATTTGTATTTGCTTCCGAGATAAAGTTTATTAATAAACTGGAGCTAATTACAATGATGACGTATTAATATTTGTAGTACTCGGGAATAACTTTGGTACAATGTTTCAAATCCACAAGGGAATGCACATTATAGGAAAGTGAAAGTTGTCAGCCCAGAATTCAAAATATAAAGTCTTTATATATGAAAGCTAGAAGTAACAATACTAATACATGGAACTACTTAATAACGACTGTATATAATATAAAATTGTAAAATCACCTGGTATAAATACAAATTTTTCAAAATTCGTTTATTGTCTTAATTTTGCGTAACAACTCCTTAAAATTCAACAAAACAATATTAGTATGTTGTGAATTAAGTTGTAGTAATTGAACTATTTAACACATTTTACACATGGCCGAAGTGTAAAATTACAAACGTGAATGAAATTTTATACAAAATATAGCAAAATATACGCCTACGAACAATAGCCCGACAATTTGACAGTCCACGGATTAATTTGATCGATATTGCGTTTCAGATTTTGGTCTTGGTACTTTTTCGTCGTACTCTACACAAACAGCTTAAAGTAACCTTAAAATATATTCATCAATTTTTGTTTTAATGTGTTCTAAACTTTTAGGTCAATAATTTTATTCAGTTAAGGTGCGCTGTTAAGATGTCTCTCATTATAAAAATGTCATCGTCCTGCCAATTCAAATAAAAATTGAAAACATCTTAATATTTCTTATTATCGTCAGTTATGTCTCGTCAAAAAAGTCAGCCTTACTTAAATTTGTTGCATTATACATATGTTCCCATTTCCAGTCATTTGAACTTAGTGAATTTAGGACGTGGGCGCGTTCAGCCGTGACCATCTTATCATTATCAAAGAAAAAGTGAAAATAAGCGAGATATTGTATAGCTAAATGATTAGAACAAAGAAAATAATTACCTATCGTGCATTAAGCAGTTGTATTGTTACATCTGATTCAAATATTTTGATTACAATCTAAATGACGCTGATAATTAAAAAAATGCAATTGGTAAAGCGAAAATCAAATCAAATCAAAGTTCTATGCACTCCGATTATAAATTAACCTACGTGAAGGTTGAAATTATAATTGGAATTCAATTAAAATTTAAGTGAAAAACAATATTTATCTATATTCAATTGTTTATTTGAGTCGTATAGAATCAAAAACAGCAGTCTGTCTTTTCTTTAATTAGCGGTAATCGAGAAATAAATGTCACCCGATTATTAGACTATAAAATTACTATTACGATGTGTATTTTTTTATTAGTTTGAGATTTATCAATTAATTAAAAACATGATATAATAAATTGAATTTTGATTCTGACATGTTGAATCTTCGCCGACTCTGGCTCTATCCACGCTATCTAATATAGGTTAAAACTTCAATTTTTGAATGATTTTTTAAAAATAGAATAAAATAAGTGTCCTTTTACTTACATATTGATGTAGTATAGAAAAATAAAAAACTGTTTTATTGGATTGCCTCATCTCAGTATTTATGGGACTTTATATTCATGTTCAATTGTTTCACTTTCAAACTGATTTTTTAAAGTTATTTTAATAATAAATTAATCAAATACACGTACAAATCTCAGAACAAAATGGACTCGGCCGCCATTGACACGTGACCAAATGAACGCTTGTGATTGGTCAAGATTCACAGATTGCTGTTTTTGAAACTCATCGTATACGCAGATAGTTTGATGTTATTAACGTATCCATACTATTTTTTTTATTTTATTTTATGATAGTAACATTAAGGTTGGTATTCACAAATAACACTCGACCAATATATTCACTGAGAAGAGTTCAAAACTCCAAATGTCACTCAGTCGTACGAAACAAATAGACCAATCACACGCTTGAAAAATTGATGACGTGATTTTTGACCAATTATAATAATCCATTGCAACTGTCTACACACGGGGGAGATGGGAAGGCTCCTTTACTCTTCACAATAATTACTTTAGTTTCGACATGAAATCAACCTTAAAAGGATTTTGATCACTAGACGCCACTAGTATTGATTACACACGGTCGCTACATGGGCTAAAGCATCCTCTGACTGTCACCAAGCTGTTATTACGTTCTATTACACGCATTTACAATAAACCGTTTCAATCTATCAAATACTTATTAATAATAACACGTCGATTTGTGTACCTAATGATAATATTTATACAACGTTATGTACTCAAAAGTAATCGTATTGAATATTCTAAAGATCGTCAGACTGAAGTTTGTCGCTTCAATTAATAAACATTATCGAGTTAGAATCGAAACGTACACTATAATAAGAGTTAAGATTTAGAAGATAGTGCCTCGTACATTGTAAAAAAAAAGTATACTTTGTAATCGTTTTAGTTGTAATACTCTTGATCAGTCTAAAATTTAATTTAATGTAGTACCTATATAAGCAAGTTATTAAATAAAGTTACAAAAAAAAAGTTATTATATTTTCGTAGGCGCATTACAATCTATGAATCTGAATGAAGAGAATTGTGATGTATTCCGAAATTAGAATATTTATAAAAAAAAGTTCTACTACGGAGTATCTTCTTATTTAAACAAATATCAAAAGATTTAGCGCAATACATACTTTCTAACAAATATTTGTTAGGATATTCGAATTTATACGACACATGTTATGCAAGCGTTTAGAACACATTGTTGGTGATTGCACAATACTATCGCGCTTTTTTCGAAGAGGCTTTTTGAATTACCCGTCTGTTCACGATTTGTTAAATATGTTCGTTCACCTTACTACATGATGAAAACTAGACATAACAGTTACAAAAAGCTTACCTTAATTTTCTATACGGCGTTCTTAAACTAATCATTGATGTCATTTATCTGAAACGTATTTTAATGAAGAATTTATGATAAAAATTTCATACGTGTAACAATTAAAATAATCGCCTCCTAGAACATTCATTAATTTGCATTTAAAACACTTTCGTTTCGTTCGTCAGTTCTGTTTATAACTATAGTAAAAGAGTCACCAGTAATTCATACATTGCTCAAGCAATTATTAATGTACAACACTTTAACAAATACAAACCTACGGATGATATAAATAAATGAATTAAAATGTTTGTTAAATTCTATATTAAGGAAGTAAACATACGCGCATACGCGGTGTGTAACATAATGTAACAAGCGCCTGAATTTAATTATTATATTTCTTTTCATTCACAGGTAGTCCAGATAAGGTATGAGTGAAGACGATTTAGATGAAAAAAACGAAAGTGCCGCAGATCCATCAAGCTGTGTAGCATATCGTGAGAACAGTGACAAACCTAGGACTTATGGTAGGAAAATAAATAATAAAAATACAATGGAAGGTAAAGCAGTTTTAGAAAAACAAAATGCCATTGAAGGTTCTAAAGAGTCTGAAGGAATGCTATTGAAAGAAGCGCTTGATTTAAGTAGAGCATTTAAAAAACCAATACCATTGACACATTTCAACACTGTACTAAACAATGACATCGAATATCTTGACCTGGCATATAAACCCCAAATTAACAGACTTCCAATGGTTCATGACGTTGGAGTAAAATATACATATATACCGACGCCGATATTAGGCAAATCAGCCGATAACACTGGCCAAAAGCAATTTAAATCTCACGAGATCAATAATGAAAATAATTATGTACCGATTAGTTGTAATAAGAACCCAATAAAGACGGAAAATATTAAAATGGAATTGAAGGATTCAACTGGTGAAGCTATCGGTACAGTTAATGATAGTTTGATACGAGTTGATATCCCCTTAAGTACATTTAAGAGAATTAATCATCTCTCAGTTGCCATTCACCAGGCACTTTGCAAACTGAACATAATTAATAACCAGCAACCTGACACATCTCAGGAAGGTGCATGGCATTTGAATGACTATGATGAAGATACACTTAAAGAAACTGGTCTTGAAAAAATTACTAAACTCATAACTTTATTAGAAGGAGTTTTTTATGGTGATTTAAGAATTTTCAATGATATTAACAACAAAAATATAAAGTCGACCACTCAGTCAGTTGAACCTGAAGTCACATCTACGTCAAAAAATGCTATCAATAATATTAACAAAGTTGAAGCCGAAGTACAGGTAGATAATATAGATAAAACTCAAGAAGCCACTACAAATACTAAAGAAATAACACAATCACATTCTGATAATTCTAAAACACAAACAATGAAAACTATGGCTTCTGATACACAGAATGAAAGTGATGACAATGATGAGCCAGCCTTCTTTACTCTTGCTGAAGGATGCTTTACAAAGTCGTTTCTCAATAACTTTCCTATACCTAGAACTCCATCATCAGAAGAAACTTATTTCGATATGGATATTAATACTACCAAAAAAGGTAAAAGAGCAAATAGAAAAATGAAATTTCTGGAGGATAAAACTAAAAACAAAAACGAAAATCTATTTTTACCACAATACAAACAATTCGGAATTATTAACATAAATATTGATGCTAATGAAGAAAATACAACCAATTCTCAAACTACAAATGGGACTCGCAAAAAGAAAAAATCTAAATCTAAAAAGAGCGTCGCTGAAACTAGTTTCTCTGAAACAGCAGGTACAACTCAATCAATTGATAATAATATGACAACTACAATGAAAGATATTAATGTGTCCCATGGAACAAATAAAATGACAGAAAAAAATATTTCGTCAGATTCAAGTGTTCAAATAGGAACAGAAAATGAACCTAATTTAGCGAAAGCAATTTGCAATCACGAAGAAACTTTAAATACTTCATCAAAGTCTATGATAAATCAATGTCAAGAAATTGTAAATAATAATGAAACAACAATTAAACCGGTAAAAGATGAGATTAACCAAGTGGAAATACTGGATGAAGAAGATAACCTCCTTGAGAACCAAATTCATTATCTTCCTACAAAAGAACGAGAACTACCTGGTAAGACAATTGTAGTAAAATCTGACTTACAAAAGACCAACATTCTTTGCGGCAAAAAAGTAGAAGCAACCCTTAAACCTATAACGAATTCCATTAAAAATGACGTTCAATGCAAACCAACTGACATGAATGATTCCAGTTCTAGTGCTGCATATAAGGTTGATAATTTTAATAAAAACACTGATACTGAAATGAATAATTCTCCAAAAAAGGAAGTAGCAACCAGAATTGAAAATAACGAAGTTAAAAATGACGAAGTTTTGAGAACTAGCACGAAATATAATGTCAACGAATTTAATGAAAATATGAATACAGAAACGAATAATCTCACAACATCGATTGATACAAGTAAGACGGAAAATGAGAATGAAACAAATAATGTATACAGTTCCAGAACCAATACTGAATGTGATGAATTTAAGAAAGACACATTACCTGAAATGAGTAATCTAACCGATTATAATAATACCCGAGCTGAAAGTGTTAAAGAAATTGAAAAAAACACTAGTGTTTTAACTTCTGATAAGGAGTTTATAGTGACTACTTCTGTACAGGATGTGAATAATAACAAAGATAGCGTTACTGGTAAACATTCTATAAAAACCAGTACTCAAAGTAACTCTAATTCAAAGAATAAAGAAATGACAATAAAACAGATAAGTCCAGCAGAAGGTTCTATTCAAACAATTACTGTGAGTAATATCACGAAATCACGTAATAAAAAAAATAAGATGCCTAAGGGCCAAAATAAAAGAAATTACACTAATAAGAATTACTGTTTAAAGAATGAGAAAAAGAGAAACTCAGAGGCTAGTGTTATTAAAGATGAGAATCATATAAAATCAAATACTACCACTGAGTTAAATACACCTAAAGTAGAAGTTGATAAATTAAATACAACTCGAATAGTAAACAAAAAGATATTAAGTGAAAATATTTTATTAGAGTCTAAACATGAATATGAAATAAATTCAAATGAAATAAGTGACAATAACGTAAACAATACAGTTAATATAATGAAAGAAACTAATAAAAATGAGGATGATTTAGAGATACTGAGTAAAGAATGTAAATCTGACGTAATAATAAATTTGATGAAAAAAAATAACACGAAAAATGAAGATATATCTTCACCAAATGCAATAAATAATATCTTGGACAACATCCAAACTCAATGTAAGAATGAAGATGATAATAATAATAAATACGAACCTATACCATCTACAAGCCGAAATGATATAGATTCACAGAATAAAAATTGCGAACCTATACCATCAACTAGCGGAATAAATATAAATTCACAGAATAAAGATTGTGAACCTATACCATCTACAAACCGAAATGATAAAAGTTCTCAAAATAAAGATTGTGAATCTACAACATCAACAAACCGAAATGATAAAAGTTCTCAAAATAAAGATTGTGAATCTACACCATCAACAAACCGAAATGATAAAAAATCTCAGAATAAAGATTGCGAACCTATACCATCTACAAACCGAAATGATAAAAGTTCTCAAAATAAAGATTGTGAATCTACACCATCAACAAAGCGAAATGATAAAAAATCTCAGAATAAAGATTGCGAACCTATACCATCAACAAGCGGAATAAATAGAAATTCACAGAATAAAGATTGCGAACCTATACCATCAACAAGCGGAATAAATAGAAATTCACAGAATAAAGATTGCGAACCTGTACCATCTACGAGCCGAAATGATAAAAGTTCTCAAAATAAAGATTGCGAACCTATGCCATCAACTAGCGGAATAAATAGACATTCACAGAATAAAGATTGTGAACCTATACCATCTACAAACCGAAATGATAAAAGTTCTCAAAATAAAGATTGTGAATCTACAACATCAACAAACCGAAATGATAAAAAATCTCAGAATGAAGATTGCGAACCTATACCATCAACAAGCGGAATAAATAGAAATTCACAGAATAAAAATTGCGAACCTGTACCATCTACAAGCCGAAATGATAAAAGTTCTCAAAATAAAGATAGCGAACCTATACCATCAACTACAACACCATCAACAAACCGAAATGATAGAAATTCACAGAATAAAGATTGCGAACCTGTACCATCTACGAGCCGAAATGATAAAAGTTCTCAAAATAAAGATTGTGAATCTACACCATCAACAAACCGAACTGATAAAAAATCTCAGAATAAACATTGCGAACCTATAAACCATCATCTACAAACCGAAATGATAAAAGTTCTCAAAATAAAGATTGCGAACCTATACCATCAACTAGCGGAATAAATAGACATTCACAGAATAAAGATTGTGAACCTATACCATCTACAAACCGAAATGATAAAAGTTCTCAAAATAAAGATTGTGAATCTACAACATCAACAAACCGAAATGATAAAAAATCTCAGAATGAAGATTGCGAACCTATACCATCAACAAGCGGAATAAATAGAAATTCACAGAATAAAAATTGCGAACCTGTACCATCTACAAGCCGAAATGATAAAAGTTCTCAAAATAAAGATTGCGAACCTATACCATCAACTAGCGGAATAAATAGACATTCACAGAATAAAGATTGTGAACCTATACCATCTACAAACCGAAATGATAAAAGTTCTCAAAATAAAGATTGTGAATCTACAACATCAACAAACCGAAATGATAAAAAATCTCAGAATGAAGATTGCGAACCTATACCATCAACAAGCGGAATAAATAGAAATTCACAGAATAAAAATTGCGAACCTGTATCATCTACAAGCCGAAATGATAAAAGTTCTCAAAATAAAGATTGTGAACCTATACCATCTACAAACCGAAATGATAAAAGTTCTCAAAATAAAGATTGTGAATCTACACCATCAACAAACCGAAATGATAAAAAATCTCAGAATAAAGATTGCGAACCTATACCATCAACAAACCGAAATGATAAAAGTTCTCAAAATAAAGATTGTGAATCTACACCATCAACAAAGCGAAATGATAAAAAATCTCAGAATAAAGATTGCGAACCTATACCATCAACAAGCGGAATAAATAGAAATTCACAGAATAAAAATTGCGAACCTGTACCATCTACAAACCGAAATGATAAAAGTTCTCAAAATAAAGATTGCGAACCTATACCATCAACAAGCGGAATAAATAGAAATTCACAGAATAAAGATTGCGAACCTCTACCATCTACAAGTGGTGTCGATAGAAATTTACGCAGTAAAGATTGTGATCCGGTACCCTCTACGAGCGGTACTCCTTCAAATTCTCGCAGTGGATGTAATTTAGAAGTAAATACTATTACTGTAACAATGTACAAGAAAATGTTTAAATTGAATAAACCTCGGAAAAATTCGAAAACACCATCACATGAAATTAATGACGTTAAAGACTTATCTGAGGTGACTATCTCACATGAAGTTCCTAAAGCATTCGCGATAGAAAACGATATTGAAGATAACAGTTACACCCTGGAACAAGCTAATGTTGAAAACTATTATAACGGAGAAACAAATGACGTAGAAGAGAGCAATGGTGATGCGAGAGACAATGAAAATGAATTGAATAATGGTGAAACAGACAGCGGAGAAGAGAAAGACCTTGATAGTAATATAAATGAGAGAAGCGGTGAGAATCTGAGGAATAATGTCGAGAACGATGATGATGAAAATAAAAATGAAGAAGAGGACGTTATTACGTGTATAAAAAAAGAAACTGGTGACCAATCAGTTGAGAAGGAATTAAAGCCCATTCAAAAACAAATAAAGCATGGAAATAACAAAAACGAAGCTAATAAAATTACACCTGTAAATGAATTTATTAATTTGACGAGCTCTTTATTTAACACCTTGTCAGAAAAAAGTAATAATAAGAAATATACCAATTGCCCTTATTGTGGTGACGATTTACACGTACGCAGTAATTGTCCTGCTTTCTCATTTCACTGTCATGATTGTCATCGCGTTGGTCATTTTACTTCAATGTGTACTGGCGATTACTTTGTTAATACAACTAATATAGATAACCAAAATCTGATGTGGACGTCGAGCTTGATTCCCATAAAACTAAACAATGTTTATGCGGCAGCAATAATTACTACAGGCTGTACACAAAGTTATATAGATAAGAAATTAGCAGCTGCATTAAATGCTAAAACTTTAAAACGTCCTAAAGATGAAAATAACCCTGAGAGTGGGCAAGAAATATTTTGTCGTGCAACCCTCAACTGCGATGCTTACAACTATGAAGTAGAATTTAATATTGAGGAAAACTTACCTGCAGACGTTATTCTGGAAAAGGACATTTGGTTAAAACTGCACAGGGACCTAAATCGCATTGCGCCTGCATCAATATTTACACTTTTGAGACGAAATTGTACGCCTGTTTCAGTGAAGTCAAAGCGATATGTCGGCCAAGATAAAAAGTTTATTAGCGATGAAATTGACAAGTTGTTAAAAGACGCTATAATAGAACCAAGCACATCGCCTTGGAAAGCACAAGTAGCAATCAGCAGTGCCAACCTTAAAAAGCAGTTTCATGTAGATTATTCTCAAACCATAAATATGTTTACAGAACTAGATTCATATCATTTGCCTAGCGTTGAAAGTATGATATATAAACTATGTAATAGTAATTATTTTACAAAAATTAATTTGCGTAACTTTTATAATCAAATCCCAATAGAATACCACCAAAGACAGTATACAGCCTTTGAAGCGAACGGTACTAGCTATCAATTTACTCGAATCCCCTATGGTGTCTTAAATGGTACTATAGCGTTTCACCGCGCGATACAAAATATTATACATGTTGAAGAGCTTGACGAAACATGGATTCACTTGGATACTCTAATTGTATGTGGGGATTCTGAAGAAACTCACAACTTGAATTTGGAGAAATTCATTAAAGTTGCTTCTAAATATGGCATTATTATAAATGAATCAAATAAGGAAACTAGTGGGCCGCTTGTTAACATAATGGGATACATTATAGAACATAACCACGTTCGGCCATCAAGTGAAAGATTAAGTCCTTTACTGGAACTACCTACACCTATAGAGCCCAGTGAAATGAGAAGATCACTTATAATGTTTCGACATTATGCTCGATGGATATCAAATTTTGAATCTAAAATCGCACCACTGGCTGAACACGGAAATGTTTATCCACTACCAAAAAACATTGCTGATTTATTTGTTAACATCAAAAGGGAAGTCGCTGCAACTGCGCTTATTAAAATTGATGGTAATGAATTATTTACGGTTGAACCAGACACCTCTATGCACACTATAACAACTACGCTGTCACAGAATTATCGTCCAGTTGCGTTCTTCTTTCGTAAATTACAAGGGCCTGAGTATCATTACACAAATGCTGAAAAGGAAGCAATGGCTGTAGTCGAAGCGCTCAAACAGTGGCGTCACTACCTATGTGGCAGACACTTTTTAATTTTAACAGATTACAGGGAAGTAGCTGATGCTTATTGCCAAATTGCACCTTCCGGCAAGAATAAATTAATCGAAAAATGGAGAATTGAGTTTCAATCTATGAAATATGACATAGCAACTCTGCCGCCGCACGATAGGTAAAGCAGCACAAACGCATTATGGGGATGGTTGGGGAGAAAGGCCTATATCAATTTTGTAAAAAAGTTTATATTGTAAACAAAGTCAAATATTATATATATATATATACATATACATTTGAACAATGCTCAAGTTTCAGTAGCGTTTCGGTAAAACCATTCCTTTTAAAGTTTGTATTTTTATTATTATATAATGGCAGTTTCTTTATAATTCTTGTATTTATAGGGTTAACACTTCATCTCTGTATAAATATCAATATGTTATAGATTTCATTACAATATAGTTTGATATGTTTAACCGTAAATTTTGTGAGCATATGCCCAAAACTGCGGATAAGTTTACTAAATAAATAAATGAGGCCGGTACTATAAAATTACAGAACATTTTACTCAGACACTTTTACTTGTTACCGCTTTAAATTCAAACCAAACTGAGAAATTAAACCGATGCGCGCGCAGCCGCTCTCTCCGCAATTTTTCATATAGGAACGCGATTTTGATATATTATACTCGGATAAAGCCGTAGCACTATTCAAACTAAAGGCGTCGATGAGCTATCTTTTTAAATTTATATAAGTATTTGTTAAGCTAAAAATCTCAAGAGTGATTTTAAACATTTTTCTGTCAATGTTGTATCTATCTGCGATTTGAATGTGTGAATTACTATTTAATGCTGAAATATATATTAGATTTGTTTTAAAATAATTTTTCAATAACTTTCAAGTTATCAGCTAATAACGTCTTATCTTTAGTGGTAGAAGTGCAGGTCGAGGGTTTATATAGGTATGTGCATTTCTATTGAATCTCTTGTAGGTTGAATAAGGCTCATATTGTTAGTACTATTTACAAATACAATTACACTTTGACAGACACTGATCAAATCAAATATAAGGAATCACAAATTCAGAATAAATTTTTAAAAAAGCATTTTTCTACATCTTTCAATTCAAGAAAAAATCTCATTCTGCAATCCTACGATAGTTATAATATCACTTTCGAATGGGACGCCCGTGATGTAATATGGTTGCAATTTGGTATTATCTTAAGTTATTAATTAAGTAGAACAGAATCACGCCATTATAAAGGCATACATTTAACAAAATAGTTGTATAAAAATATGTGTTGTAATTTTAAAATGTGTTACTAGTGTTAATTTTCAAATTGTAATCTCTTTACTTAATAAATATTTAGTGGCCCATTTTGCTGTTTTATTTAATATGTTTAATTTAATTTTTCCTATTGTGCTAGTTAGTATATTTTATTTAGAAAACTTATAGCTAAAATACAAAAATTAAGTAACGAACAAATGGTTATAAAAACCTAAGATAGTTTTCATTTTCATTCAAATTAACAGCACTACGGTGGATAGCACCAGTTATGGATATTTATCTAATAATGAAGTGGGTAAATTCTTTCTTAAACGTTTAATATTACAGCAAAAAAGATCTATGGTTAAAACTCAGCCAACTGAACAAGGCAGAATTGGCATCAAGCTAGCAACAATTAAAAATGAACGTTATAGTTTTTTTAGATGGGGGTTGTCAAAAAATAAGTTCGTGTGACGCAATTTATGGATAGTTACTTATTATTACAATGAAGGTTATATTTTACGAATTAGTGATTGTAACGGCACGTGTCTGGACGAAGGACAGAACGTGCTGAAACGCTATGTAACATCACGTATCTGGACCACGCACAGGATATGCTGAGACACTACATTCTACCACGTCACTCGAGGTATATATAAACACACTCCTCGAGTGACAAGTCAGTTCACTTCAGTCAGCTCACTCCAATCAACACTCCATAATGTAACCAATAAACAATATTTAAACATCAACACTCTTTGGCTCTGATTCCTGTACGCCCAAGAAAAGACCTTTTAACAGTGATTATATTATATTATATTTCTGTGCAGCTAACTGACGCTCGAAAAAGGTTATTATTACACAACTAATACATTATATGGATAAAACTTAAAGGAGAGTTCAAGTTATAAATTTTTGTTATCAGAATTACTCCTACTACGCAATATTCAGGTGAATAAAGAATTTTGGAGAAAGAAGGAATAACGGTCTACCCGATATAACCTTACACTTGGCGCCATCTGTTATGAAATAGAGTAACTAATATTAGTGTATCCGTACAATCGACGCATCATTATATAAACACAACGATGACTAATGCAAGATTAAGGATTAGAAAAAGAAAACGAAACAAAATCAATTCAATTTATATATTTACAAATCTTTCAATCTCAATAACAAAATATGGCACAAAAATATATTATTTCATAATTAATCTAATACTTTCATTGCTTGACTGTATTCATGAAATAATACAATCAGAAAATAATTCTCACAAAAATACAAATCTTAATTTTCTAATAGGAACAATAACACTTACATTAATTAAAATCAATAATATTTAATCTAAAGTCACTTACTTACTTAAATCACAGAAATCACTTAAAATCACAGAAATATTAATTCTTACAAAAATGATACGACGAAATAAAATCAAATAATAACAATTCATCAAAATAATAAAATTAAAATGAAACATGCATAACAATCGAATTCAATTTAAACTTAAGACTATCCATACGAGACGTTCCAATGAGTAGCAGAAGGCCCACGCGACATAAAGTTCCTGGTTTAGCATGTTTGGTAAATTTGCCTTCCAATTTACAAAACAAAAGTATAAAAATAATTAATTATTTCTTATTCCGGAACCAAAGATTCACAAAGTCCATTTCTTCGTCGCTCTCAACATTATCTGGTTCATGGGGAGATGTAGCGGGGGTTACAGGGCCTGAAACATAAATGTGTTCATGTGCATCTCAAAGAAAGAAAGATCCATAATACGCTTGTTCATGGACATACTCGGAGATGATCGTTAACATCTCTCAACAGAGGGAATGTCGCGTAAATAAATAAATGAACTTGAATACTTACGCGAGTGTGTTGGACTCGGTGATGGGGACTTCGGCTTCGGATAATGAAGTTGCTCTTCTAAGGCTGGTTCCACATGGTCCACGTTAGCTTTGTACACCGATTGCAATGCCATATCACGCGCTTGACGATAATACTGAAAGTAAAGACATTATTGCGGCAATAACAAACACGAGAGCAAACGAGACAGACTCAACTCGCTGTTACAATTCACTTTAATATGTAGATACTTACTATGCCCAATTTTTTCCAATCCAAAAGATCGGAGAGACTTTCTGTTCTGTTTCTTTGAATGATACGCTGGCGACGACTCAATCTGAAAATAATAATATCAGTATGTTATAAAAAGTGTTTGATCACATCGACCAATTGCCATGTTTTTCAGTTTTGGGTAGACCCACTTAATACACAAAACTTCAACGTATATTGCGATCACAAAGCGTCTTACTAACTTAGCGTTTTATTTGAAAATAAGTTAGTTTACAAAGCATCCGACAGTACATTAGGGCTATCGTGCCCAGTCTTTTGTTACTTTTTCAGATAAAAACTCAGAACAAATTACTTCGTAAAATCCAGCATGAATTGTGCCAACTGCAGGATGTAGTCAATCGGATATACATGTCTTCTGTCCAGGACGTAAACCCCATGGGACGTCGGATCGGCCACATGTTTCTGCATGAAGCAACCAAAACCTAAAATACAAATACAACAATATATGAAAATATTTTTGTTAGTTATTTATTAGTTGGCATGTTTTCCACTAGATATCGCGTTACCTATATTCAGATTGCAGTTTGAGTAGAATGTCTTACCAGATAAATTGGTAGTGATAACAGGTACACCCATTGCAGTGCATTCGGCCGGAGTATAACCCCAAGGCTCGTAGTAAGACGGGAAAACCCCGAGGTGGCATCCGCGCATAAACTCTTTAATATCCATGCCAAACAATGGATTTGTAGGTGTCAAGTACTCTGGATGAAATATTACCTGGAACATTGGTATGCCAAAGTAAAGGTAAATCGATTTCATGATATAACAGTTATGAATAAATAATAATAAAACTCTACCACATTGTAATAATTACCTTTACTCTATCTTGACTCGCGTTTTTCAGTTGGCAGCATCTCAAGGCGTACAATGTAGGATCCATGAGGGTATCAACCTGAAAATATACAAACACGGGCATAAAGTGATGCATGTTTCTGCCAAGACCATAGCCAAAGTTAAACTAGTTACAAAAACATGAACTTGCCACATTATGCGTAGTCACAGGCGGCAATCCATCACGTTGCAACGAATACACGCAACTCTTGAGGCGGACGATGTCTTCATTGTGAAGCAAGTCAGATGCTTCAGGCACATTACCACTTTAAGAGAAAAAGGAAAAGAATATTATCAATATTAGTCTAGTATTTTATAATTCAGCATAGATAACATGTCTCGCGCTCTCGCTCTAATGTACAGAGTTAAAAAGAGACCTATAACTATGTATAACTCACCTCGAACAAGCCTCATACATTCTCTTCTCAATCTTCTGTTGAGTTTCCCGAATAGTATCTCTTAACGATTTTGCTATAGCTTGCCTGCGTAGAGTTTCCTCATTTAAACCATTTGTCTTCGCCGGAAATATAAGAAACGCGATGACTGTTATATCAGAGCCACTTGACTGAAAATAAATGTATAAAAAGTATATCTACATTGATATGTTCGACTAGACACCAGCTTTCCATAAAAATAATATACAACATGTTATTAATGATTTCTTTTTACGTACCTGCAAATAATAATTAAGTCTTGCCAAAGATTCCATGAAAATGTCCACCCCCTTATTGGTATATTCATATCTACCAGCAATGAAGAAATAAAGGGTCTTCTCCAAATTAAAATTTAAATGCCTAAAACAATTATTATTAATTGCTATAATATTTGTTATTCAGTTGCAATATAAAAATTAATATAAAACATACCCGTAAAAATGTGCCCTAACAAATTCATGTATCTTTTCCTTGGCAGTGGAATGCAAATTCTGAAAT
>JAPWLS010001248.1:0-40080 GCA_028551675.1 Tineola bisselliella
AGTGAGGATCTTATGCTATAGGAAACAGAGAAAGAATATTATTAGCCACTATAGACCTAGGGCTGAAAAGCATGAAAGGCTCACGTCCAAAACAAAAGGCTGAAAATATATATACAAAAACAATCGACACTCAATAACGCTCAATCCGGTCCCGAGCCATATAAAAAGTGAAATACATTTTTGTTCTATACAGAAATTTGTCCCGGTTCGACCTTATAATTCAACACGTAAAATGAAAAACAAAACACGACAACTGTTATATTAGCTGCAGAGCTTACCAAAACGTATTATAATTATAGATGTTTTCTGTGATATAATTTTTAATAAAACAAAAAAAAACAACTTTGTTCTAATTTGAAATCATAAAGTTAGTCACCTATATAGTATCAGAATAAAAAATGTTAAGCTTGACTAAATTCGCGGGTCAAAAATTACAGGTCAAAATGCGACTTGCCCGAAAACTGAAAGCTAATAGCATTCACGTTCGTTACGTACGCTCGAGGAACAAATATAAAAAGGCACTGAATGGCAGAAAAACCGGAAAACAAAAGGTCAACGTGTGCAGCTAACGAGGCACAGGTGATGCTTATTTCGAGGCACATTAGTATTAAATTTTATTAACTAATCATCTACACGAATATTATCATAGTATTTTAATTCACGGAGAGATTTTTCTTTTCTCTTACACTCTTCCCTTCTTTTTTCAATTGTTATATTAATAATAAAAAATATAGAACTAACTATTAATACTTTTTATATATTAGCCTAGCTTATGACAACACTCCGTCTGATGTTAAGCTAGAATGTAGTCCATGAGTGTAGACAACTGTTACCACAGACAGATGTCCGCGCGCAACAGTCGACTCTACTATGCTGGCTTGAGGTGACGAATGTGCTCTGTTCCAGGGCACACTCTTCTCGTTATCCCGGCTACTTTCAATCAGATCCCGAAACACGACTAGGTCACTTCACGGGTGTGTAGCTTAGTTACAATATAAATAAATAAAGAAGATATATTTGCAAAGATTTTTTATATAACAATTGAATTTAATATCAAATAGAGAACTTTATAATGTCTCAGATTACACAATCGCTTCACTGGAGTTACTCGCAAACCAATGGAACGCATTAATCCAGCTTCCTGGAGAAATTGAGCCAATTTAAAAACCTTATAGAAGATATTGTCGTACTTAGAACGATAGAAAAGGACAAACATAGTTTTAGCATTTCTTACCACTGTAATCTCTAATATTGTTTCACTTGTTTTTACTCTTTTTTTTAAGCCTAAACGCTATACAAATAGTTTTCGTTTTACGGCGTTTCCTTTTACGTTGTTTCGTTTTACGGCAGTCAAAATTTTTACACCATTCCTCGTTTTAACGGCCTAAGATTGTCTAACCTTTGTTGATAATAGGCAACGAAATCATAACTCCTTAGAGTAGAGAATAATAATTAATTTTAATAGCATATGTACTTTAATAAAAATATAAGTAAGTACAAGAATATACCTTATTGTACGAGCTATTATGATTGGCAAGTTTCTTGTGATTTCTTCTCGTCATATGCCTTTCCGAAATCTCGTACATTCTGAATATGCGCAGGAGCCTAAAGGTTTTTGATTTCACTTACTGATATATATAAGTTGTGATTAGAAGGTAGTTATATAAGGCTTTTATTCAATTGTATAATGGGACTACCCCTTTGTCTGGTAGTCATTAGCAAGCTCGATAACTAATAACTACGACATACACATCATTTACTTAATCATTTACTTTTATTTAAGTGTTACGACCGTAACTTTACAATCTTAACAGTAATTATAGCTACAAGTGAAAAAAACTGCTGCCTGTACATACTACAAGCTTTCTCCTACTTTAGTCAGCAAAAATCCACCATTAATTTAATGCGTCTATCCCACTATAAATATTTAGAAATTAATAGTTATAAGACATTTTTGTGTTGCCTTGCCCTATCTGCCAATCAAGATACCTGTACTACAAAAATCAATTTTTACACAGAATTCACCGCTGTTACCTATTTTCAATGGGACGTGGTTTTATCGATATCTAGAACTAGGTCGGTAGTAAGCTTCCTAACATATGACCTAAATGGATACGTATCTTCATAAGATAGCATTAACGCCTGAATAAAATAAATATAAACGTAAAGGTGATATATTTTAATTCAGGCGCTTCCATACACGTTATATTGGGCATGTGTGAACTAATGGTTCACATTACAATTATTAAATACTAGCTTTTACCCGCGGCTTCGATCGCATTTAAGTCATTAAATAAGTATCAGATATCATTTCAATATCAATGAATCAATATGATAAATATATTTTCTTGCTTGGCTGGGATTATCAATTTTTAAAAATTACTACATACAATGATGTTTCCTAACCTCAAAAATTCAAATACTGCGTGTTTAAAAAATGACAGACGGAAATAAAAATAAATATAAAACAATTCCAAACAGCTGAAACTATAGTCAATTGGAAATTAATAAAAGTATCCTATTTTACTTTTAGTATCTCCAAAAATATGTGTACAAAGTTTCATGATGATCGGTTAAGTAGTTGTTGCGTGAAAACGTAACAAACAAACTCACATTCACATTTATAATATTAGTAGAGAAGAGATATATAAAAGGTCTTATTTCAATCTATTTATAAGTATTTGATATCTGTAATTTAAATAACGCAATAACACGAATTTAAGACTCTTCGCTGTATTATTTGTATGTATGCAAAGTGACAGATGAAGTAGTTTTATAATTCATAATAACGAATAATACATTAAATTAAATATTTATATATAAATAGTGAAATACCTCGCATCCTTGATGTACATGTTTCGTATTTTGTTAAACAGCGAGTGTGTAAAAATCAGATAAGAAATATAGTCCACTGGTTACAACTTCTACGTCGTAAACGCATATTCTAAAAAAAATTTCCGATTCGTCCTTTTTAACTCGTCCACTACATAAAATTTACATTTAGTTGGTTCAAGAAATGATCAATTTAAATGTAATTTGACTAATTTAAATGTCTTTATGCGATTTACAGTGCGTATATTTTTATGATTTTCAATCAAACGTTGTATAAGTGTTTACGGCGATATTAAAAAACCCAATGCTCGGTTCCTATCTGTCTTTATTTTGTTTCGTCACTTATGCTATGGTCGGCGCCAAACGCCCCGACGTTCTTAAACAACAGTGGCGACATCTATCCGTGAAATAAATTACTATATTCGGATAGATGGCGCCACTGGACATAATAATAATAATTAAACAATAAGCTAGTACTTCTATCACAGACACTGAGAGAGTAAGGCGAACCGGATGAGTTGCAAGTGGTCGAATTGAGAATAGACTCATAAACGGGTGTTCTCTACTCCGATGCAGAATGTAGTCGTAAAAGTGACGATAAATCGTTGCAATAAAACTTCAACTCGTCACTTATTTTCGATTTTCCAATAACTTGACACTTATTTATTGACCATTCAGAAAATATTTTTCTGCTCAATATCGATATATTGACATTAAAACTGTTTATTTTTACTCTAAATTTATGTTTTATTATTATATACTTACTCTGCTTGTCTTACTAAATGTGAACTTAAAAAATAAAAACCTAATATTTCTTAAACAAAAAACAATTGAAAAACTGACAGCCTATTTGAGCGCCAAAATTAGGCTTAGACATCGAATTGTCTGAACACTTACATTTATTGGACTAATTCCTATCCCTACTAATATTATAAACGTGAATGTGAGTTTGTATGTTACGTTTTCACGCAACAACTACTTAACCGATCATCATGAAACTTTGTACACATATTTTTGGAGGTACTAGAAGTAACATAGGATACTTTTTTATTTAAAAAAAAAAAATTATTTTTTAATATAGTTTCCAATTGACTATAGTAAAATATTAAGTATAGTTCTATTGAAATGATATCTGATACTTATTTAATAACTTAAATGCGAGCGAAGCCGCGGATAAACGTTAGTATAGTATAAATTAACACCTCCACACAGCTAGGTAAGATTAATTCAAGTCTGTCATCCAAGAATTATTAGTATGGACTACTTCAACGTTGTTGTCAAATATGAAATAGCCGAGTTGCGTTTCTGAACCAGCTGAAAGTAACTTCCATTAAAATAAAAAGGAACCATTATTTTGGTTTGATGAATAGTAAAGTATGTAAAATTAACTAATTCGAATAAAAATGGCGAATGACCTTTCAAGATTTTTTAAAAAGATTGTTTTAATCTGTACTCGCCTTTGTATAATCTAAGATTTCATATGTTTACTGTATAGCAGGGTTGTCCAACTGGCGGCGGGTGTTATAATATTCTTAGAGATGTTCCGACTATCCCGCCACTATCGTAGTCGGCGACTAATCGGTAAAAAGCGCCGACTATCCGGCTTCTTACTTTGTGTCTGTTTCTCAATAAAATGTATGTGTTACTTCCTTGTAAAGAAAACATGTTGATGACATTTATCAAACAAAATTAGTATCTTAATTTAAAAACAAATCAACATAATATTTAATGTCATAAATTGCAATACTGCGTGATTATATTTGAAACTATCGTCAAACTAGTGAGCTGTAAAACTCAAAAAACTTTCTTTGTTATTTATATTTGTCCACATGTCAGTAGTGACTGAAACTGCAGCGAATCTGCTGTAAACGAAGTGTCACGGGAATCCCCTAAACTGTAGTCGGCTAGTCTGCTAGTCGGCCAAAGTAATAATCGGCACATCTCTAAATATTATTAACTTAATTTCATATTTATTTATTAATTATCAAAATTATTGAATATGTGTGCTACTAATAATAGAAAAATAGACCTCGAAAATGGAGAATTTCAAGATCGCTGGAAGATGGATTGTTTATTTATTCTGAACAAGTACATAAACTGACTTTTCATTCATCAACCTTCTTGAAATGTTTGGTGAAGAAAATATGGCCCGCGGGCTATGATAAGTTGGACATTCATACACCATCTGTAACTTGCTCTATGCACCTCCTGAATTATTTTCTTACTTCAGTTATCTCTCCAGACCGACATTAAGTTCGCCGATTTGTGAAGCTTTTACAAATAAATATTATTATTATTATTATTATTATAACCTTTAAAAGTACTTTATGATTCCAAAAAATCTATGAACATGTAAACGCTTACGTTTTACAAGAGAAAAGTTGCTAAAGAAATTGCAAATGGCGCGAATAGAGGTCACTTAATCGTGAAGATCGATGGAAAGAGATGAAAGGGGAAAAAAGGGTCCGAGCCCACTCCACTTCTATATTACAACTAAATACACGCCGTGAATAATAATGTATGGCTTTAGTCATAGAACTAATTTATTTCGTATCAAAATGAACTTTATTACCTTCAGAACTACGACAATTTGTTTTGATTTGTTTTCTATCTGTTTAGTCTTTAATTTTATTAATCTTTTCTTTCTTTCTTTCAATTAATAAGATACTATTATTTATAATTTTATAATATCTTTCCATCTTGTTGGTGGACGTCCTATGCTGCGTTTGCTGGTACGTGGTCTCCACTTGAAAACCTTTCTGCCCCACCGGCTGTCGGCTCTACGTGCCCACTGCCACTTTAGTCAAGCCAGCCATTCTCAAAGTGGTGTTCCGCGGAACCCTAGGGCTAAAATACTGCAAAAAATACCTACCAAAGGGAGATTATAAGATTACATCTAAATATTCCAACTAAATATTACATTACAATATGATTATTCATAAATACATATAAATCACTTTTTTATAATTATATTAAGGCTTTTTCCTTCGTGAGAACCGCTGAGTATATTCTTCGGACTATATCGCTGGATGCAAGCCGCTACGAATAGAACACAATAGGGGAGGCCTATGTCCAGCAGTGGACGTCCTATGACTGCCTATGATGATGATGATTTTATAATATTTTTTAATAAATAATAAGTAAATTTAGTGGATAGTAATATTTGAGGTAATCACTGAACTTGATTAAACTAATTGGAAAAACTTTAGGCGGCTCACTTTCACACTAAATGACAATATTATTTGTATTATATGAAAGCTTGCACAAAGCGTTTTTCCTATAACGCGGGACCAATCTACCGTGTTATAAGGGAAATTACTGTTAGCCACCAAGCTCGACCTGATATTAAGCCGGAGTGTGGTCCTTGAGCAGAGGCAACTGTAACAACAATCACCTTCACTATGCCGGCTTGAGGACACGAATGAGCTCCGCCCAAGTGGAAGTACTATTACAACTGTAAATTATTAAGTATTTAATATACATGTATATTATTAATATAACATTTATTATTGTAACCACTGTGCAATCTGATTTATGAATTGTTATTTACTTTTTTTCCTGAATTAAAATTCAGTATTTTTTATTATTGTTTTATGTACAGGCTATGATTGACGAGTTTCTTGTGGTATTCTTCTCGTCATACGCCTTTCCGAAGTCGTGGTAGAGTCTAACGATGAGCAAGTGCACGCCTTTAGTGTCTATGCTATAATAAACTATTTTCATTTCATTTCATATAATTGTATTATGATAAGTCAAAGTGTTCTAATAGAAACCTAAGGATGAAGTAAGAAAAGGAGAAGAAGTAGTACGTACGTACATATATATATCTACGGTTGAATATTACCTTTTTAAAAACATACGCAATAACAATGATTTCTATTCAAATAATTCCATCCCAAAACTTTTCACCTCGGTGGAGTATAACAAAAAGTAAATCCCGGGTTACCTCTAAAAAGGCAAATATAATAAATAGGCTTCTTTAACATATTTCCAAAGTCATATCAAAAAGTTTCAGGAAAGGACATTACGTTACCAACCCAATAAGATAACTTTTAGTCAGATTTGACAATTCTTCTTAACTAAAATGCTAATCCATCAAAACTATACACTAACTAATGTTTTTACCTTCATCTCCAGCCTACATAAATAAATTTTCCAAAAAAAATTCCTTAAACATTTCCTGAAAGAACTCATGTTCCTGAATAAATTTGTCATTTACACTATCCACCTAAGATGTCTACTTTCTAAAATATGTCAATTTCAAAAAACCTGAAAAAAAATCATGACCTGAAAGAACAAAATTGTCCTTTACACCACCCACCTAAGACGTCTATTTTCCGAGTTCTAGTGATTTTAAAAAAATCCACCAGAACTATATACTAATGATGTCAAAAGCAAATTCTTGTAGAGTAATTCTTTACCAAGTTGTTAAAATAACCACATTTCCTAGAGACTACGATATAAGTATAGTATATTTTTTGAAATAAAATGAAATGAAAATCGTTTATTAGCATAGGCACTAAAAGCGTGCGCTTGCTCATCGTCAGATTCTATAATGGCTTCGGAAAGGCGTATGACGAGAAGAAGGACCACAAGAAACTCGTCAATCGTAGCCTGTACATAAAATAATTAACAAAAAAAACTGAATTTCCATTCAGAAAAAAAGTAAATAACATTACATAAGTCAAATAATTCTCAATAATACATAATTTTAATAATGTTAACATGTTTTGGGAAGCGCTGGATACTTTATTGAGCAAAACAAAGTGATATTGTTTAATTAGGTATATATTTGCTTCTTAAGTACGTTTGTATTTTTTACTTTGACAACGTCACCTACAAAAACCCGTTGCCAAGAGAGATAGGGCTGCCCTACAATGTAATTAAATACAGTAAATAATAATTTTAACATATAAATATATAAATAATTTATATATAACACATATTGCTATATCCGCTATATTAAATTTTGGTCACACATTTTTGCAATGTTATTCATGGCTTTTGAAACGCGCCAGTTCATCGAATTTTAATAAAAATCATGCTTTTATTGGAAATGTTCGCCATTGTTATGAATATTGTATTACGTAGAATAAATATTTTTCATCTCAATTATGGATTAATTGTGTTGTTCTTTGTTTTTTACACACGTTTCATTATAATTATTATAATGTCAAGTTTATCCAAAACTGTGATGATGGCATAGTCAAATCTCATAGTGTCCACTGTCAACTGATATCAGAGACCTAAATGCGAGGTTTAAGAGAGAAATACAATTATTTCATAAATATCAAAAGTGATACCGACCGTTCTTAGTTTCTTTTTATTTATTTTTATTAATGGCCCTGCATATGACCACACTCCGCCTGATGTTAAGCTAGAGTGCATGAGCATAGACAACTGTTACCACAGACAGATGTTCGCGTGCAACAGTCGACTCCACTATCCCGGCTTGGTTCATCGCCTCACCGATAGGTGGGCTTCACGAATTTAGTCTGGCTTTCGAATCGAGCTGTCACAAGCAAAACGGATCCGTTAGTAATCGGGATCATGAATTTTTACTAACGACTAATGAGCACCAGTAATCTATCAAATGAACGAAAGATCGCGACGTTCGAAAATTAACAAAAAGTATCTAAAATATTGTAGTTCCAAATCCGCACGTGGCGCTGCTCAAATTTCCATACAAATCGCTTGAAGCGAACTCGGTTCGAAAGCCAGACTAAAATTCGTGATAAGCCCAAGGTTCGTAGATTGCTTCTAGAGATTTGTGATTTACATTCAGTCAGTTTAAAATTCATAATAAAAAATGCATCACTTAACTGCTCAATATTAAAATATTAAAGAATCCAGTAATGCATGTGGGCTCGGGCGTGTTGCCAACAGTTTTCATCGAGCGTCGCGGTTTTGAAATCACCACATATATAAATCTACAGAACGCGGCAGATATTAAATGCGGCCAAAGAATAGTAAACATTTTCATATACTTTACTACTTTAGAACTGACAGTCTTACATTCAATTTCGTTCCTATATCACTGTGTCTAATAGCTCTAACACGCTCCATATAAAGCATTTTAAAAAACAAGCCTTTATCTTTATATATAGAAAAACAAGGCTCGAGCGTAGTTTGTTAGAACTGTGGTCACCTGATCATTACTTGAGTGTAGAACCTGCGCTTAAATTTATTCCATTTTAAACAGTAATAAATCTTTAAACACAGCAACTATAGCAATATATCTGCTTATTGATAAATATTAATTTGATGTTTTTCGTTCTGTTTTTATATTTGAATAAGTAACGATTGTAACGATTTCTTATAAATGCTTGTAACAGAACATAAACAGTTGCAATGGATTATTATCATTGGTCAAATATCACGCCAATGATGTTTTAAGCGTGTGATTGGTCTATTTTGTTTCGTACGGCTGAGTGACATTTGAAGTTTAATACTTTAACCCGACACTTCTTAAACACAATGCTATTATAATTAATTGTTGCAGGCGTTACTTTGCGAAAATCTATATTAAAATTATTTTGCTTATAATTCCCGCTAATGAAGGAAAATAACCTCCACCAACATTCAATAACTTGTCTCGACGCGTTTCGTCACTTCACGTGGCATCATCAGTGGGCTTATCACGAATTTTAATCTGGCTTTCGAACCGAGTTCGCTTCAAGCGTTTTGTATGGAAATTTGAGCAGCGCCACTACATTTGGAACTACAATATTTTAGATACTTTTTATTAATTTTCGAACGTCTCGATCTTTCGTTCATTTGATAGATTGCTGGTGCTCGGTAGTCGTTAGTAAAAATTCATGATCCCGATTGCTAACTGATCCGTTTTACTTGTGGTCGTTTCGGCTTCGCTTCGACGACTATTACATCTAGTACAATACTTTTATATCTAGTCACAATTACTGTGCCAACTATGCATTCTCATTGTGTTTAAATAATATCATGAAAACAGCAATAAAAACATTTTAAAGTACACACCTCTCTATATAAATCCAATGATGACGTGTACATTGAAATATATCTACTTAATAGTGGTATTAATTTCGCAAAGTGCAGCGGTTACTCTAAAAATGTCAACATTTCCAACGAGAGATTTTAGCAACTTGCATCTTTATTTATATCTGTCAAAAATTCCTACAAGAATTCCCGTGATAATATATGATGTTATTCTACCACAGTTTTGTATCTACCTCGAAATGAAATGAAATGAAATGAAATGAAAATCGTTTATTAGCATAGGCACTAAAGGCGTGCATTTGCTCATTGTTAGACTCTATCGTGACTTCGGGAAGGCGTATGGCGAGAAGAATATCACAAGAAACTCGTCAATCATAGCCTGTACATAAAGTAATAATAATAAAAAAAAAACTGAATTTTAATTCAGAAAAAAAAGTGAATAAGTATTTCCTCAGTGTTTCCCAACGTGGGCCCTTGGGATTGTTAAAGGGGGCAATCCGAAAATGAACTCGACACGATTTCGGTGCCAAAATTAACGAAAAAAGCAAATTGCGGTAAATAATTATTAGGTATAATTTCGCTTGACGAGACCAAAATATTAACTGGGTGTTTGGTCACATGGGGGGAGCATAAGAATTTTAGAAAGGCTAAGGTGGGGCATGGCACAAAAAAGGTTGGGAAACACTGATCTGAACCTACTTATATGCACTTTGGAGGTTTAACATAGTATGCCAGTATATAGGGCATTGACTTAAATGGAGATTATTCTGAAGATTGAATACATTTTTATTTTTTAGCCCATGTAGTATATGGCAATTTGGCATGTCAATAATGTCGACAATGCATTGATGTAGCCAATTGATCATTTATAATTACAATTAACACGATTGACAATTGCAAATGATGATATTCGGATTGCTTTCAAACGGATCTCTGTGGATTACGAATTTTAGTCTGACTTTCGAACCGAGTTCGCTTCAAGCGATTTGTATGGAAATTTGAGCAGCGCCACCGCGTGCGGATTTGGAACTACAATATTTTAGATACTTTTTGTTAATTTTCGAACGTGTCGATCTTCGTTCATTGGATAGATTGCTGGTGCTCGTTAGTCGTTAGTAAAAATTCATGATCCCAATTGCTAACGGATCCGTTTTACTTGTGACAGCTCGATTCGAAAGCCAGACTAAATTCGTGATAAGCCCACAGGTCGGTATGTTAGTTGTAATATACGAAAATACATTTATTTCTAAATTTTATTGTACACTGATGTTTCGATAACTATATATCTATTTTGGCAAGTTACAAATACATAGAAAAACTGCAATGTATTAGCGAATTAATTCGTATTTGTATACAACTCGTAGTTCAATTAAAAAAGCGTGTAACAAACTGACGATCGCTGCCGGCCTTTTAGTTAAAGTTTTAGGCTTAACAAGTTGGGTAACTTCCGAGCTGAATACTAATGAATGCTTTGTGTTCTTTTTTCTTTCTATTTCGATGGACTGTAGGCTTATGCTGTATTTTGGTGTTGCTTAAAAAGTTGATTTTTAAACGAACTACGTTTTACTTACGCTTATAAGGTAGAGAGTAGACCTTATGGAATATCATAGAAGAACTATGTAACCCTTTCTTAGCGTTCAATATAAATATGTTTTTTTTATTTTAACCCCAAATTAGTGGTATCAAAACGAAAATAATACAGACATATACCACTCAGGCATTTTATGTACATAAAATGTAGTAATTGGTATATTGGGGATCAGCTTGGAAGTAGCTGGAATAACGAGAGGAGTGTGCCCAGTTAATTTGGACAGAGCACATTCGTCTCCTCAAGCCGGCATAGTGGGGTCGACTGTTGCGCGCGGACATCTGTCTGTGGTAACAGTTGTCTCCACTCATGGACTGCACTCTAGCTTAACATCAGGCGGAGTGTGGTCATATGCTAGGATATCAATAAAAAAAAAATAATTAAAATTCGGTTTTAACCAAAAAAAACCTGAAATTATATTTTCAGCAACTGAAATACACAATGTTGCTTTATTTGTTTTCAAACGTAAGAGGTTGTTATTTCATCGGCCATGAGTTGCATAATGGAACACTTCATTATTGACGATTGTGTTTTGTTTTTTTTTTTCACCCAAAATTCACTCGCATTTTGTGGACTTAGTACCACCTTTAGGTAGGTTAACCGACTACGAATCTATTAGTAATAATATATGTAAAAAATAATTAATAAAACTCTGTAGCTATCTACATATATAAACCACTTTTATCACGTGTTAATGTTAAAATTAGAATAAAACACTAAAAAAGTGTCAATCAAATAAATTCGATCTGTATCAGTTGAATAGGCCTGAATAAACAGAAAATGTCCATTGAAATTCGCAATTCTAGTTCATATTTATATCTTTAGTAGTTTTATATTTGTGAACATAACATTTAGGCTATGTCTAAGTTAGTATCGTATGTTAGGTAGAAGTACCACTGGTGTTTTAGGAATTTTAGAGAAACTTAAGTGTAATAATATTGCTGATTAAAATGGATTAAAAATATAATTATCACAATGCATTGTGACAATAAAAAAACAAGAAGAAAACAAGAAAATGACACTGACAGACTAAACGTCAAAACCTCAAATCTTTTTGAATGAGTATTTTCGGCTTGTGGAATCGACCGTCACAGAATTATTTAGCTGTTTCTATGCTGAATTTGAATGGAGAGTCCAACTTTCCAGCAACCACACTCGAACTCTGTATGTAAAACTATAGTTTGTATAATCCGTTTCTATTTTATAATATTTTTCTCACTTATAGGATTAAAATAAAACCAAATTCGTTGCTCCAAAAGCGGAGGAGAAACAACGTTTAGGTATATTTGTTTAAGTATATTTTCTTCTTCTTGTACTTTTATTAAAATCCTCAGATCTCTAATGAAGACAATTCTGCTAACGTCGAGAATTCAGACAACAACCCAAGAAGAAATTGCAAAACTTTAATTCACACATAAGTTGAGAAATACGACGAAACAATTTAAACTGTTTTTAAAAATTCCCTTTATAATATAAATTCGAAAATATATTGTAGAATACATAAATACATATATAGCTTTCATCTAATGGTAATAAAATTAATAAGAAAGAATAGCCAAAAAAATTATATCAGTAAATGTTATATATTTCATGTGACTGGTGGAGTTATTCGATTTGGCAACTGAAAAAAAGTAATAAAGTTAAATTAGGTATTTAAATTTTTAAGTTTTTTATTACAGAAAAAGTTAGTTATTATAATATATTTTTATTACAAATTTTCCATAAAAATGAGTGTTTACAGTGCTGTTATAATGTATTATTTGTGATTAATTTATCAGCAGTATAAATAATGACTTCTTCATCAGATATATGTAAGGACTCGTCATTTCGATTTGTTCTCAAGTTTTTAAAGTAATTATGGTTAACAGGAGGAATGAATTTAAGCAAATCCATCATGTCTCTCCTTTTTTCCCTTGTCACAGTTCTACCTTTAGGATATAATAAAGGCTGATCTACATTTTTCATACTTTGTGGCCTACCTGCTACAGATTTCCTTATGTCAATTGACTCAGCTCTTATTTCCGTACTTTGAACAAGTTTCAACAAACTTAAGACAGTTTTAATATTTCTATTTTGCCCGGTACACGAATCAGAATATGTTATTATTTTTTTCAAAGTTTGCTGCATAAGTTTTTATGTACCCACGAGATCCTTCAGTTTCTGGCCAAACACATATATGGCTTATATTTTTACCGAATTCATGACATCCGAAATTATAAACATATAAATTTCGCTTATAATAAGCTACAGATGTGGTCAGTTTAGGAAAGGCTAAGCTTTTTCTAAGTCGAAAGAAAATACGAAAATTATTTTTGATGCTGCGCCATTCGATCTGCAGCCAAAAAAATATGTAGTCCGTGTAATATTGGTAAAGTAAAAGTTAAAATAAATCCAATTATACTTTATTTTTAAAATAATTAATTCCACTTCACAAGTACGGGATCCTGCGGCAATTAGACTGTGCTTGACTAACTCATTTTACTTTAATTCTGGTAAGAAGGCACTAAAATTTGACATTATCATGTATTTAAGTTGGACAAAAAATTTACAGTAACTGCAAATTGATAACTGTTATCATTCAACGCTTGCTAGTGGTGCATTTGAATTGCGTTATTGAAACGATTTACATAAGAGTATGGAGTTAGTCAAAGTGTCTTCTGAAATAAATTACTTATTATTCAGTGGCCCAAAAAAAATTGTCGTTTAATGGTGTTAATCTTTATTATTCAGGAAAGTTATAATAAATATAAAAAGTTGTTACTATCCCAATTGCTTTGACATTAAAATTTAAAATTTTTCAAAAAGTACCATATGTCTAACTATTACAGTTATGTCACAATAACTGTTTTTTCATGTTAAAATTTAAACTTCACAGTACTTTATACCTCCATTACTACGAGAACGAAGTCGCTGGCAACAGCTAGTATATAAATAAAAAAAGATTAATTTTCTTCAATTTCCTTATAAAAACAAAACATTGTAATTTAAAAATAATCTACTTGTAGGATCAAGCTTATTGGACAACTTGGAAAGGTAGGGATGTCTATTTCAGTAAAATAATAACTCAGAATTATGACAAGGGTGCTATGAAATCGTTTTACATAAACCTTTTCCTGGACACACGGTGAGAGATAATAAATATTCGCATCTACCCTCCTTAAGCGAACAAAAGTGTACTCTGCAACTGCGCAATAGATATGTTATTGAAACAAAAACGTTTAATATATTTATTTATCGATTCTATTATTCTTAACAATAATATATATATAACCATATTATAATCATATTATTTATCTTTATTTTTTATGAATAGTTATTTACTTTTTTTCTGACTGAAAATTCAGTTTTTTTTTTTTGTTAATTACTTATTTACAGACTATGATTGACGAGTTTCTTGTGATCTTCTTCTCGTCATACGCTTTTCCGAAGCCATTGTAGTGTCTAACGATGAGCAAGCGCACGCCTTTAGTGCCTATGCTAATAAACTAATTTCATTTCATTTGTATATAATCTTATGTAGATTCTTATTGGAACACTTGGACTTGTCAAAATGCAATTATAGTTAATAATGTGCAGCAACTGTAATAGCGTCTTGTTCACTTTTTCACTTTAACAATATATATAATTAAGTACTAGAAGTCATTAGTTTTACATATTGTCATTTGTAGCTTAATTTAGAGTGTAATATTTGTCTTTACGTGTTTTAAATTCTAATTCGATCTAATTCAAATATACGATTTTATTTCATTCAAAGAGTATCCCTTTTCTTACATACACACAACCCAACCGCTTTTATTTTCAACGAGTAAACCTTTTAAAAAATATCTTTTAAATATATACAAAAATAAACATATAGTATTTTTTATTGCGTGATCGCGTTCCAACTACACTACTATAAAGGTATAGGTTAAGAAGTTATTTGTAGGCACCCATCTCCGCTGTATCGGCTTCAGGAAACAACAATTTTGTACACTCCACCACCTCAAAGATTTTCTAAACGCAACCACCACGCTGAAAAAATGTCTTCAGTTTTCAACGCTTTAAATAAAACCTATATTTATTTTCTTTACCATATCCCTTATTTTATACATATCTATTTTGCTGGCTGCCAACATCCTTGCTTCCCCCTCCGCCTAATTTCGTTTCGACGGCAGCGCCCTCTCAACGACTCTTGCGTACTAGAAAAAGAACAAAGTGATCGCACTCGCTCGTAACTCTGACGACATTAACCCATTACTTCCCACTGTTCTATTTTTAGGACACTATTCTTTTTTTTTTAACCTATTGAGTTTTATTTCTTATTGTTTCTGATGAAATTCGTATTTTTATACCATTTTTCTGATGAATTAATTTTTGTCCGCTAAGAAACAATATTTACGTAATTTTAATGTAATTTTTTTCAAATTGATCATTTTTGTTGCCTCAAAAAAAGCATTAAGTTCCGATTTTATATCTCCATTGTCATATTTTATAGGACAGGCTGACTCAGTGTTTTTAATTTTTTTTGTCATATTAATATTTCTTAACGTATTATGAACTTAATTTAAAGATTTCACCAAAAAATTCCAATGTTTTCGACGCTTGGGAAGTAATGGGTTAAATCTGATTTTCGTGCTACAAAATGATCACAGATCCATAGATGAACTATTTAAATAACTTGCTCCGAAGATGACAGAGGTAATAAAGAGAAAACCGAGCCAATAGTGAATACCTTCGTTAGCCATAAAACGCTGGCGTATTACATTGTATAGTATAAATTCTTATAATAAATTCAATTCAATTCAATTCAAGAATAGCTACTAATAAAAGAAACTATATTCCTTTCTAAAAAAAACATCAGTCGCAATTGAAATTGAAATCACAGTATCAGAGAGAAATGCAAGTTCTTTGCGACAACGAAAGTCCCCACTTATGCTGTTGACTAATGGAAAATATCTATTCAATATTCTATTTGAATATCAAGTTTCAACATTTTTACTCAGACTTCTTTCTAAATGTTTCTATTTTGACCTAATTTATTCGCCCCATTGACTTTGAATAATCTTACGCACCGTCCCTTTCGCACTTATCGCTACAATCAAAGGGGTAACACGTACACACACATTTAAAGAATACATTTTCATTAATTAATTCCAGTTACTATAATTAACCATTCGCCCCAGTACCTGCATGCAAAAAGTACTAAGGCATTTCCGAGGTTTCGTGATACGTTCGTCACCTCTGCAGCTTACGTGAATTTTGACATATAAGCCCGTCAAAATTTCTGTCAAATATCCGTAAAACAAGCATTGTGTGGCCTATCCGTCGTGACGTCGCTGTCAAATCCGTAATTTCGTGAATGATTACGTAAGTGTTCCTGAGTAGGAAACGTCCGTATTTTCGTCCGAAGTTCGCCTGAGTAGCCGCCCGGGTCCGTATTCAAAACCTTAAAGTAATAAATAAAATAAATATATATAGATTAGGCTTAAATTACACTTTAGCCTTAAAGGAGAGTCATAATATTGATATGACAATAATTTTACTTTATTATCCATACTCGCACCATACTAAACTCGTCCCATGAGACGAATGTATCGATGGTTATAAAAGAACAATGCATTAAAAAACCAATGTTAAAAAGGTCGTGTCCCGATCTCTTCACTCGCGGGAACATTGAAATACCATTGAGGAGTAAATTTTATTGACGATCCGAATGAAATATTATTTGTGACGTTTTTCTATTCCGTAATAACTCTAAAAGGGATTCAACTAAGTTAATAATAATAGTTATTTGTGAAAGAAGGAAATAATATATACAGTATGTTTTTCTTTTTAATATTTCTTTCATACAAATAAAACATTTTAAAATAGTAAATTGGTGAATAGATAAAAGGTTATATCTGTACTAATATTATAGAGAGTTGTATGCTTGTAACGAATTGGCTCAAAAACTACTGGACCGATTACAAAAATTCTTTCACCATTTGAATGCTACATTATTACTGATCAATATAGGCTATATAAATTACAGGAAAAAATAAGCATTGGACTTTGGAATGGAAGAAACAATCATTAGAAAGGGATAACTATATCCTTATCGTGTCAAAGTTGAGGCATGCGTGAAAGGGATGCAGATATCTTCTGTACCGTTCACGACACCGCGATCGTTTCTCTCTCTCTATCGCTTGTATACCTACAAAACTGTATCCATTTTAAATCTCCGTATGTACTGATATAATTTTATTTGTAACCTAGGTTTTACCCGCGGTTTCGCTCGCAAAAAATAATAAAGTGGCATCTAACCACAAAAATGACACCTAACCTCAAAAATTCAAATAGTTTTATACTGCATATATAAAAATTACAGACAAAAATAAAAATAAATATAGAAGCTAAGTTAAGTAGTTGTTGCGTGAAAACGTAACAAACAAACTCGCATTCACATTTATAATATTAGTAGGCATTATACGTACTGGATATGTATAAGTATATAGATGTTGTATCACAACATATATTATATCATAATAAATATAATTATAAGTAGAGGGTAATACGTTCCATAGATTACATAGCTTCATTATTTTCACGCTGGGATGCATTCGGATCTGAAGTTTAATCCTATTTGCCTCCGTTCACCTTTGTATGTACAACTGTTTATAGGGACAACTTCTGATCGCTACTTTATTTGGTTTCGTAATCAAAAATATCATATGGTTAATTGGTAGAGAATGCCAAATGGCCAAATGTTTTTTTGTTGTGCAATAAAGAATTTTTATTATTATTTATTTATTATTAATATAATATTAGTAAAAAAAAATGTTTAGTTTTTAAATTTATTTTGATAATTTTTTCTTTTTTTTTAATATAAATTAGCTTTAACGAAATTATTTAAAATTATTTTGCTTATAATTCCCGCTATACTTGCAATAACTTGTTTCGACGCGTTACGTTGGGTTATTTTCAGTGGAGGTTATTTTCCTTCATCGACCTAATGTTGCGGGAATTATAAGCAAAATAATTTTAAATAATTTCCTTTAACATGGATTTCCGCAAAGTAACGCCTGAAAGAATTAATTATAAATTAGCTTTATTAAAAAATATTAACAATTTATATAGGTATACAAATACATAGAATAGCCGATGCTATATGTATATATCAAGAACACGTACAAAGAAACGATACACACATGTTCGCACATTTTTCCCTATTCCAAAAATAAATATAAATGGCCATCACAAGTTGTCCCTATTATAATGCATAGGTATCACAACAACAGTGAACAAGTCGAGCGACATATACAACGCATCTAATTATAAAAATAATACATTTTATTTGTAACTACACTTAATCCTTATTTCATGATATAATTATCGCTTACTTGAATAAATACTGCGTTCTATTTTTGTTTACAATCTAAATCAAAATAATAAACTAATTTATCTGAATAAATCTGACGTTTATGGACAACAGTGGCGCCATCTATACGTGAAATAAAACCCTATAGTAACTGTTCAGACAATTCGATGTCTAAGCCTAATTTTGGCGGTCAAACGTGCTGTCAGTTTTTCAATTGTTTTTTTTTTAAGAAAAATTACGTTTTATTTTAAGTTCACATTGTAATTCATATCTAATTCAAAAAATATAAATAATAAAGTAATAAGGAGTAATTTTTATTTTTATTTTTGGGTGGGTTTATTTTATAACTACCTCCAAATTACTCAAATCGAATTCTAATATCAGTAACTTATCTTGAGCTTTCTTTATATATATTTTTAACAGCAATCTGGGGGGCTACTCAGGCATATTCGAAATTTCGTGATACGGCCGTCACCTCTGTAGCTTACATGAATCTTGACACATAAGCCCGTAAAAATTCCTGTCATATCCGTAAAATAAGCATTGTGTGGCCTATCCGTCGTGACGTCCGAAGTACCACCACTTTCAAGCGGAACACCCGTGAAGTGACCTAGTCGCGTATCGGGATCAGCTTGGAAGTAGCCGGGATAACGAGAGGAGTGTGCCCTGTTAATTTGGACAGAGCACATTCGTCTCCTCAAGCCGGCATAGTGGAGTCGACTGTTGCTCGTGGACATCTGTCTGTGGTAACAGTTGTCTCCACTCATGGACCGCACTCTAGCTTAACATCAGGCGGAGTGTGTCATATGCTGGGCTATCAATAAAAAAATAAAAAAAGTACAGCATGTCCTAGTTTGAATTCAAGGCATTGTGTATATATGTGTGTGTATATAATTATTTATTATTATTATATATATTATTATATATTATTAAATCCTTTATTGCACATAAATCTAGTACAATAGCGAGCTTAGTGCCAGAGACTAGTCTCAACCAGCAAACACTAGACAGAGAATACTAACTCTACTCTAGAGATCTTTATAAACCTTTGTGATCTATACCTACTAATATAATAAAGAGGAAACATTTGATTGTTTGTTTGTTTGTATGTGTGTATGAAAAACTCTTTCACCATTAGAATCCTACATTATCCCTGATGAACATAGGCTATAGAATATTTTCAAAAACGTTAGGAATCCGTATGAAAACTTCAATAATGCAACTCAAAATGTGAAAAAAATACAAAAAAAATCATTATATTGCGTATGCTGCGGAAATTATTGACAATAGAGCAAAGTGACGTACAACAGTTTTATAAAGGACATCAATATCTACAAAAAAGTGTACGATCTATGTCACAATAACTACTTTTTCATGTTAAAATTTAAACTTCATAGTACTTTATATCTTCATTACTACGCGAACGAAGTCGCTGGCAACTGCTAGTCTATTATAAACATATCAAATAAACACCACACATTTAAAGTTAAAAGCGCACATTGTTTTAGAACAAAAGGTTTTGAAACGGAAAGTTTCCTAAGACCGGCCTCTTATTAGGCGACACTCGGTCCCACTTCAGCGACATTCGAGATATTCAGCCGCAAGATAAACAGATACAAGGGACATAACTGGAAAGATACCAGATAACGAAAACTGGATGAGTGTATGCTATATACCAAATTGGTTTAACAAAAATGTAAATAATTCGAATTTTAAAATTGTACGCTTTAATAACAAATTTAAGAGACCTAGAGTATGGATCCTAATCCAATTAAAATGCAAGTTACACTAGTTGTGGTTTAACGAGATTTTTTTTTAGGTTTCATCCACTGAGAAGTCCGGAATCACTGCAGCAGTGGAGGACCTTTTTTAAGCTCGGAGATCGCATGTAACTCGAAAAACATTTAATTTTTTTCTTCAAGAATTTTATTATGTATTCTTAAAATATGTATAAATATACCCTTAAAATTTTATAACAATTGATACAGTAGTTTTTTTTTTAAATGCCAAAAACTCCTTTTTTAGGCTGTCACACTAGGTGTGCCCCTTAAGTTCGCCTTTTGTTATGCAATAAAGAATTTATTATTATTATTAGTTGTAGAATTTCTAAAAATATTGCCTATATTTACCAATTCAGATATAAATCTCACACAATCTGTGCAAAAAATGTGGAAAAAATAGAAATATTCGATTATATATTGGTAACAGAGTTTTGCGCCTCTATGTTATTGCAGCTCGTCTCAATCAAGTGTTTACATTTATCGAGTCATCTAAGTGTATATAGTATAGGCAAAGGTTAGGCCACAAGGAGTTGGGCGAAAGTTGCTAAACCCTTGCTTGTACGAATGCCGATAAGGTTTTCTCTTTGTCCTTGGGAATAAGGACGTTTATATTTTTGCACTCCTTGGAAGCATATCACTATTTTTGATTGAATTCTAAGTATATAGAAACAAGGTCTGTGGGCTTATCACGAATTTAGTCTGGCTTTCGAATCGAGCTGTCACAAGCAAAACGGATCCATTAGCAATCGGGATCATGAATTTTTACTAACGACTAACAAAAAGTATCTAAAATATTGTAGTTCCAAATCTGCACGCGGTGGCGCTGCTCGAATTTCCATACAAATCGCTTGAAGCGGACTCGGTTCGAAAGCCAGACTAAAATTCGTGATAAGCCCACTGTTAGCTAGATATAGTCCTCCCGTAACGTTACCAAGCGTCTTCAATCCCCTGAATATAATCATTAACAAATTAAGAAACCTCATTTTATTCGTTTATTTGCATTTATTTATAAGCAATATTATTTGTTTAAAATAAATTAAGTTTCGTAAATCATGCTTAGAAAATAACTTAGAAGTTTCTTGTGATATTCTTCTCGCCACGACAGAGTCTAACGATGAGCAAGTGCATGCCTTTAGTGCCTGTGTTAATAAACGATTTTCATTTCATTTCATTTCAACTATCCCCACGTCTTATCCTGTACTTGTAAACTCAATGTGGTAATTCATTTTCATAAATAATAATAATAGATAAACAAATAAAAATAGTTATTGCTTTGTTTTTGCTCAAAGAAAATTTTCATGACAAAATGTTATTCCTGAAAATATTGTAAGCATTCACATCCCTACATGTGTTGAGACAGCCAATGTAAGTTCCTGTCCTATCTTGTTTACAGTGTTGTCTTGAGTTTTCTTTATGTTTGTTTGCTTATGGTTTTATGTACATTACGACGAGAAGTTCGCGTGATATTTTTCATGAAAAAATTATGTATTAAGTTTGTTATTTGTGATATTGCACTGGATTATCAGTTAGTGTGTATTTTATAAAACTAAGGTTAAAATATTGATGAAATGAAATGGAAATCGTTTATTAGCATAGGCATTAGAGGCGTGCACTTGCTCATCGTTAGACTCTACTGTGACTTCGGAAAGGCGTATAACTAGAAAACCACAAAAAAATCGTTAATCATAACCTGTGGGCTTATCACGAATTTAGTCTGGCTTTCGAATCGAGCTGTCACAAGTAAAACGGTTCCGTTAGCAATCGGGATCGTGAATTTTTACTAACGACTAACGAGCACCAGCAATCTATCAAATGAACGAAAGATCGAGACGTTCGAAAATTAACAAAAAGTATCTAAAATACTCTAGTTCCAAATCCGCACGCGGTGGCGCTACTCAAATTTCCATACAAATCGCTTGAAGCGAACTCGGTTCGAAAGCCAGACTAAAATTCGTGATAAGCCCACTGTACATAAAACGAATAGATACATACGGTTTTATTATCTCGAGGATTGATTTTGTTTTAGTTTAACACATACTTGTGTAGTTTTAAAGCTAGTGTCTAATTATTGAGCTAATTTTCTAGTATTAATAAAAGTTGCGACATAAGCCAAACACACAAGAATTAGTGCACTGCAATGCACCAGATTCTGAATACGAGAACAAGTTTGTTACAAATTGAAAACTGTCCGAAGCATAAACAGTAGTTGTAAACTTTCCATACACATAGTCAAAATTTCTATGTTAATGATTCTATATTATATCTATCCATCTAATCTATATATATAAAAAACTCAAAGGTGACTGACTGACTTAGTGATCTATCAACGCACAGCCCAAACCACTGGACGGATCGGGCTGAAATTTGGCATGCAGGTAGATGTTATGACGTAGGCATCCGCTAAGAAAGGATTTTGATCAATTCCACCCCTAAGGGGATAAAATGGGAGATGAAAGTTTGCATAAATCTTATTAGATTTTCGACTGATTGAACTGAAATTAAAAATTGACAGATATGTGGTTAATAACTGGAGCAAGTTTTCAATTATGACCCACGACAGGAATGGTGATAACTACTTAACACACGTTAAACAAAAGTAAAGCCACACAAACTAAATCTAATTAAAAATAATACTTCTTAACGCGAGCGAAGCCGCTGGCAAAAGCTAGTTGATTATAGAGGCAGTCCTCGCCTTACGTTGTTTAACGTCAAGCATATGTCAATTGTTTCGATTTCCGGAATAGGAGAATTCATTTGTCACGAAGTTTTGTTCTTGCCTCCAAACATGACTTCGTTGTTGCAACTATTGGATCAAGGAGTTATTGCGTCTTTTAAGGCCTATTATCTTTGAACCTAACCCTTGGGTTTTACATGTACGGTGCTTATTTCGAAAACCTAACATGCCGTAAGTAGGAGGACTGCCTGTACAACATACAATAAAATGTTACAGGCGTTGTGATGTAAAAAATGTAAAATTTTGAAAGTGTGCCGCAACAAAAAAAATATTTGAGAACCACTGATCTATAAGTATCAGACTTAATGACTTAATATATATTTAATCAAATTTATTTTCTATATTTTAAAATTTGAAGGCACGTTTTGTTAAATTATAAACTGCAAGTGGTCTCTGAGACCGCGCGTCCACGGTTAAAGGTTAATAATTCTTTTTCTTTTTCTAAAAGAATAAACTAAACTTTGACCTTCTAGACCAGTGTTTCCCAAAGTGGGGCCCATTTGATTGTTAAAGGGGGCGATTCGAAAATGGACTCTACACGAGTTTAACCCTTTCGCTCTGGGCCATTTAAATGCAATACTAGATTTCGGTGCCAAATTTAATGAAAAAAGCAAATTCTTAAATAATTGCGGTAAGTAACTATTAGGTATAATTTCGCTTGACGAAACTAAAATATTAACTGTGTGTTTGGTTACATAAGGGAAGCATAAGAATTTTAGAAAGACTAAAGTGGGCATGGCACAAAAAGGTTGAGAAACACTGTTCTAGACCAGGGGTCGGCAGACCGCGGCTCGCGAGCCGCATGCGGCTCTTGCCATAGGATTATCTGGCTCTTCTTACAATACAATAGTATATAATAAAGTACATGTTGCGGCTCTCTGAAGGCATGGGAAAATCTACAAACTTAATATTCGGCTCATCTGGTTAATAAGTCTGCCGACCCCTGTTCCAGACAATAGATTAGATTACGTCTTTAAGTACATCGAAAATTATTTTTACTCGAGGATTAAGAAAAAAGGTTTTTTGTTAATACGAAAATAAACAAAGTTAACAAGTCGACTTGTAAATAGATTGAAATAACAGAATTAATGAAATGGTAACGCTGGGATTAGCCATTCACTAAGTACCATCGCTGAGTAGGATTAGAGGATAATTCAGACTCAAAATGTTGAAATAAGTGAAGAAGTTTTTTATTATTAAATCTTGAATTTTGTTTTATTTATCATCAAATCGAATTACGATTAAACAAATGACAATTCGTATAAAAAAAATTGAGCATAAAACGCTTTACAGTAATACCCCGCTTTACGCGACCCCGTTATGCGCGGTTTCACTATAACGCGAAATTCAAATTTCGCGCTTAATTGCCCCGCATTACGCGAAAGAGTGCGTATAAACATAATGTAGTCATCAACGTCTCTATGGTCGTGGGAATTTTAGTTTTTTCCGGAACGTATCCCTCGCGTAAAGCGGGGCATTACTGTATTACTTTAAAAAATCTTTATAAAAAAACTTAAATTAAACATAAACATAGATATATAGAAACAAAATAAGTCTTTTTAATGTAACTAAATTTTTAAATTAAGTACACTGTGTAATAAACGGACTGTAAAAGTCAACTACACGAAACAAAACACGGCAATCTCCATTTTTGTTTAAAAGAATAAAAATAACAATTTATAGACAAATACATATGTGGCGGTCGATTCTACAAGCCGAAAATACTTATTTAAGAAGATTTGAGGATTTGACGTTTAGTCTGTCAGTGTCATCTTTCTTGTTTTTTCTTGTCTTTTTGATTGCCACAACGCATTGTGATAATTATATTTTTAATCCATTTTAATCTATATTATTATATCACTTAAGTTTCTCCAAACATATACAGTTTCTAATTGATAATATACTATATTAATATACTTATTATATAGTATGATTAAATAATTGATAATGAACAAAATTAATAACACAGCCGAGTCAAGCCGAAGATAGCCGACGAGTCCCGAAGGTCTGCCATTGCGAGCGTCGCCGCTCAACACACACACGACGCAATAGATGTTTCATATCAAGCAAATCTTGAACGGTTATAGAGATTGCCGGTCGATCCACAGCGATTGTCAATTGGAGCGCAATTGACAATCGCATCAATTATACGAACATTATGTATCTAACTTAGTTTGACTAGTCTCCCGAGATGATTCCGCTGATATCTCGTTTCTTCTCGCATTGTCGCTTAACACTGGTCGAGCTGCAATAAACAAATTGACATATTAACACGTTAACTAGAGCAGCCATACTCAAAGTGTTATTTGATTAAACCAAATATCAACCGTTTGGTGAAAAATAATAAATTGTTTCATACATGCCATTAGATTTTTTTAGTATACTATTATAGTGTACACTTACATTGTAACATGATTACCTATTATTAAACTTTAATAATAATTATTAAAGAATGCATGCAACTTTTGACGTGACAACGTCTTATAATTCGATTGCGCCGGCTGCACGCACGAAAAAACATGACTCGTGCGGCGTTATAATATGAAGTGATCTTGATCTTGATCAATTACCTCCTTCTCTATATACATACAAATCTATTAAACAAATGAAATTAAAATTTTCTTTTGAAAAATGCTACCATTCCATCAGTATTTTCTTAAGACGTTGTCACGTTCAACTATCGTCAGTAAACCGACTTTACAGACAACCGATTTTTTATTTTATTTTGGGTTCCGCCATCAAAAAAGTTTGAGAACCACTGAGCTACATCATAGACACGCTATGCATAAGAAATAAAATTAAAAAACATTCTTACCAAACATCCGTAAAAGTATCTTCTCGATTCCATGAATGGGTGATTCGAAGGCAATGCACAGCATCAAGGCAAGCATAAACGTTAGATGTATGTGAGCTATCGCATTGGCCATCTGTTTATTTAAAGAGAAACATAATATTACAGTAGGCATGTTACCCACAGAAACGACGGTAGGTCAATGACCTTACAACATTTAAATCTGAAAGATCAATATGGTAACTGATTGAAATTAGTAAATACAAATATGGGCGTAGCCAGGGTGGGGCAGGATGGGGCACTCGCCCCACCCTGCCTCTGGCCTGTAAGGTACCTAATCAAACCCAAAAAACTTAATTATCTAGGTATTAACCGGGGTAAGACCGCGGGTATAGTTTGCTAGTTACATATTATTTTTGACTGCTGCCCCACCCTGAGCCCATGGCTGGCTACAACCATGAATACAAATAAATAGTCAAATGACCACAGCCATATTTTTAGTATAAAACAAACGACAGTAGCCAGATCACGATTTCATTGTCAATACATCAAACCTGAACAAAATGGTCACACAGTATTCACCTTGTATCTGCATGTATAAGGAATAGGTATACACAGTGCATATATGAAATCAATATGACTTTAAATTATCATTTTATAGGAAAATAATAATACTTGAATATTTCTTCTAACTATTGAAATATATGTATAAGCTATACCCTGCGCGCGTTGCTGCGCCACTAACTAAAATAAATTTGAAGGAAAGACGTTACACAAATATTTAATTCATTTTGAGTCATGTTGTTTATTTGACGACAATATTGTCTGTTCAATGTGAGCTGTCATGAACTATCACGGCAATATATGAAATTGATTGGAATGACAGTGGCGCCATCTGTCGAACATTGGTCGTACCTTCCTGGGCTCTTGCACAACTTTGCTAAAGATCATCACATGATCAAAGGCATAGTTGGCGATTATATAAAGGACATACAGACAAACATTTATTTTTATATAGGTATATAGAAGATATTGAATTATAGACATGAGACGAACCTTCAATATACACTATACTTTGATGATCATAACTTGGAAGTAATAATAATAATCTACAGTCTGCCTATCTCTCTTTAATCTTGTAGATATACAAAAATAGATGCATTGAATACTAACCACATTGAAAAATGTAATATGTAGAGGATGTCTCAATGAACCAACATAATAGAGCTCAACTATTCCGTTCACCAAATAGGCGCAAAATGTCAGTCTCGAAAACGGAACCCAGAACTTCCAGGCTAGCAACTTGTTTAGGATACCTAGAAAGATATAAAAAAAAATTAGATTTTAACTTACTTCCAAATTTCCAATATACATATATTTAACCCAGCGGTTCTCAAACTTTTTTGGCAAAGGAAAAAGCCTTAATATAATTATAAAAACCTGATTTATATGTATTTATGAATAATCATATTTTAATGTAATATTTAGTTGGAATATTTAGATGTAACCTTATAATCTCCCTTTGGTAGGTATTTTTTGCAGTATTTTAGCCCTAGGGTTCCGCGGAACACACTTTGAGAATGGCTGATTTAACCAATCCACAACAGAATTTAGTTTATAAAAAATTCAGGCGCTTTTAAACAATTGTTTTTAATGTCAAAATCAACCCAGTAACACGACAAGTTCTTAAATATATTACTATTTAATTATTATTAAGTTAAAAAGTTTGTAAGTTCGAACACACTAATCTCAATGACTATCAGTTCACTTTAAATAAATACATTTTTACTCTAAAATATCCCGTTTGATTTGATTATAATAATAATAATTATTATTATCCCTAAATACAGAAACCCTATATACAATCACAGAACTAGTCATATTTCTATAGATCAGCCATTCTCAAAGTGTGTTCCACGGAACCCTAGGGCTAAAATACTGCAAAAAATACCTACCAAAGGGAGATTATAAGGTTACATCTAAATATTCCAACTAAATATTACATTAAAATATGATTATTCATAAATACATATAAATCAGGTTTTTATAATTATATTAAGGCTTTTTCCTTTGCCAAAAAAGTTTGAGAACCTATACTGTAGATAGAGATCTTCCGTATATTAATATAAATAACTTAAATTCTGTTCGTTGTGTGTGTGCGTGTGTGCGTGCGTGTGTGCGTGCGTGTGTGTGTACGTGTGTGCGTGCGTGTGTGCGTGTGTGCGTGCGTGTGTGCGTGCGTGCGTGTGTACGTGTCTAGTAAAACTACTAATTTAATGACTAATGGTTCTCTTTACGACATTTAGTGATACTCTATAAACATATAACACTGCATAATTCACCTCCATTCCCAGTAGCACAAGCTATAATAAGCCATCCGTTAGCGATTCCCCAAGCCAGCTTATGCAGTGAGATATAAGCTGCAGCTTCGATTGAGTCGTAATGATACCAATCCTGGTAGAATACTGTCACCGAGAACGTGGTCACCACCCCCAATGCGAGGCTCGTAGTCCACGCGAACACTTTCAGAAGACGAGGAAATTGGTAACTGGAAAAAGAGAAAATTAACACATTTATAAGACTATTTGTGTAATCTAATATATTGCTTTAATTGGACTGTCTCGAATAGTGTTTTTTATATTATTATACTACTAGCTTTTACCAGCGGCTTCGCTCGCATTTAAGTCATTAAATAAGTAGCAGAGATCATTTCAATAGAAAAACGTAACAAACAAAGTCGCATTCACATTTATAATATGAGTAGGGATTTTAGGGAAATTAAATTAAATTACGTCAGTTGTTAAAATCTTTTCATATACAATGTATTAGCTTATAATTTCAGGAACGTTATAAAAAGACGAGAAAAAATCTATTCAAAAAGAAACCTCACAAAAACTTTATTAAAATTGACTCCTTCATTTCAATTTTAAAGCGTAACTAACTTACAACCGTCAAGCTATTTAAAATAAAAAATCTGCGAATCAAAGTCGTTTTTTCACAATTTCAGCTTCGATTGATTTCCTGAAGGAAAATCACAAACTGAAATATTGCATTTTATATTAAATTATTTCCAATTGATGTTTTCTTTCTTTATTTATTTTTTGCTTCAATTAGTTGGCTCTATTAAAAACTAATCTTATATATATAAAATTCAAAGGTGACTGACTGACATAGTGATCTATCAACGCACAGTCCAAACCATTGGACGGATCGGGCTGAAATTTGGCATGCAGGTAGATGTTATGACGTAGGCATCCGCTAAGAAAGGATTTTGATCAATTCTACCCCCAAGGGGATAAAATAGGGGATGAAAGTTTGTATAAATCTTATTAGATTTTCGACTGATTGAACTGAAATTAAAAATTGACAGATATGTGGTTAATAACTGGAGCAAGTTTTCAATTATGACCCACGACAGGAATGGTGATAACTACTTAAACAAAAGTAAAGCCACACAAACTAAACCTAGTTAATAATAATACTTCTTAACGCGAGCGAAGCCGCTGGCAAAAGCTAGTTTAAAATAAAAATAAAGCTTCGGTCTTAAAAAGTAATTGGGGTCACGGCATATTTGCCCACTTTCCATTCTCGCTTGAACTTAAAAAAAAATACATCACTTACATTAATGAAACTCACCTCTCTAGATACAGAAATAATATATCTATTTAACATAATACAATTAGATTCTCAATGACCTTAATAAATAATAACCTTAACATACAAAAATACAAATCTTTGCTCTTTATAATATTAGTATAGAGATATATTAAATAAACTTTACAAACGACTTTTCCTAACCAATACTCAATTTTCAGTCTAATATTATATTGACGTGACAACGTCTTATAATTCGATTGAGCCGGCTGCACGCACGAAAAAACATGACTCATGCGGCGTTACCTCGCTCTGAGGCGTTATGCGTATAAATAAATCTAACTTGATCAATTTCATTGTGATTTCCAATTACCTCCTTCTCTATATACATACAAATCTATTAAACAAATGAAATTAAAATTTTCTTTTGAAAAATGCTACCATTCCATCAGTATTTTCTTAAGACGTTGTCACGTTCAACTATCGTCAGTAAACCGACTTTACAGACAACCGATTTTTTATTTTCCTTAATCCATAACTATAATAAAAAATATCTCAAATTATAGTTGAATTTTTTTTATGCTAATTACTTGAAATAGTATTAATGTGAATAATTACTTCTGTGCCTGTACTCGATGCAAAACATATGCAGTTAGGAGTCCCATGCAGTATGGAGTCATTTTCATGTGTGTTTTGATGTAGGCCTCATTGAAATAGAAATTTTGCACTATGTCACTGAATTCTCTGAAAAAAATATATCAAAAATCTTCATTTCACATAGATCCTTATAGTCGCGCATAGAGAGAATCTATGGAGATTTCTAAGATGAAATTACAAAATGTTTATCTTAATATATAACAACTATATAAATTAACCTACATACTAAATCAATGCCTTAATATGTAGCTTATAAAACAGGGGTATCTAAACTCCTAGATAGTCCGAGACATTTTTCAAAATTCGAAATTTAATACGTATTTAAAAGGAATGCAAAAAAGGTATTTATTTATAAAGCCTACCTACAAAATTACATTAAAACTACATATTATAAAAAAGACTACTATTATATAAACTAAATGAAATTTTAATTATAGGATAGGACGGCGTGCTCGAGGTGATAAAGGGATAGATACTACACTTCTAATAAGATAATAAAAATACATAAAACATTAAAAACAAGAGAGAGTATTAAAAAAACATTGCACTTAGTCTTTCACATTTGTTGTCAATAATTTTAAAGACGTTTTAAAACACATACAGAACTATATTTTTTTTAAATATAATGGCACAAAAATGAAAAGGGAACTCTAGTACATTTATCGAGAGCTACAAATATGGTTGGACCCCTGGTATATAATATACAGTGATAATAATTAAATAATATATAATATTAAATAGTTTAAAAAACTAAAAAAAACACGCGCGCTAGCTTTATATCTTTTACTCCACTACACAGGATCTATAAAAGAATTTATAAATCCTGGCGGTCCTAATAAGGATAATGGGAAACTGTTATTAAATTATTGCATTGTCATCGATCCTTAATACGTATGCAAAGTTTCAAATTAATAAGACTTCTGGAAATTGGTGAAAATTATGCTCAAAGATTCCGTTATATACATACATACAACCCAAGCAAATAAAAGCGTGTTAAAAACATTATGATCTTTTGTATACAGGGTTTTTAGAAGCAATTATTATGTTTTTGTAAGTATTTTTATTAAATTTCAATATTATATCGTATACTTACTTAGCATAAAACAACAAAGTAGGATCTAGCCGTTTATGAAACGTTATAGCAGCCGGTATAATTAGGGACACAAACGTTCCAATGCCAAGCAGTAGAGGTCCAACACGGCGCCAATGCCATAACGGGTAGATGAAGAGCGGTGCTAGAAACCACAGCTGCGTGTCCACTGATAAATACCACGATTGGAACATGCACTGCAATAAAGTGTATCATTATTAAATAACCAATTACACTGAGAGATATATATACATACATACATACATACATATATATATATATATATACATATATAGGTTATTCTTTGTCAATGAGAGACCCTATGCTGCTCAAAATAGGTTTAAATTTCACAAAGCTGATAAGGTCTCAAAATTCTCTTTCTAGCGTTTTTTTTTAAATAATAATAATTATTATTATTATTATACTTGGTCCCTAATTTCCAATATGGTGACTACACAAAAAAAAAGCTAAAATTCATTCGAACTATATCAAATTTAGAGCTACTTAAATGTGTTCGTACAATTTCTAACTTAATATCTGATATGTAATATACAGCGTAAATTCCATATAACGACACTGAAGGGACTGTGCATTTTATGGCGTTATAGAGAGTTGTCGTTAAATGGAGAGAAGAAAAATCTAATTAGAAAAGGAAAAAGTTAATTCAAACAAGTGATTTCGACGCTTTAGGGAGTTTGTCGTTAAATAGAGTGACGTTACATGGAGTTTAGACTGTACTTTGAGATAAAGAAATAAAACATAAAGATTTACCATTTTATCAGTGTTAACATAATTATTAATGTAAAGAATATTAGCCCACCACGAAGCCTGACATCTTTCTTGTTCTAACTGTAGCCTGTTCTCCCACAAAGGTCCTTCGCCTATTTTTGGTAACCATGTCACATAAAATAAAATTACTACTAAATATGCCGGCGTTACTCTACAAAAAAAATAATAATATGACTTTTCGAAATATTACATTCATAGACGAGATATTATAGAATATATATACCTAATATATCTAAATATCAGTATCGGTATTATATTTAATCGACCTCGTCGTTTATCCAATTCCAATAAGAGCAATCGGCAGAAAAGAAACGCGCTGAGCATAAGAAATGTGTCCACTAATAGGGCATTATTCAACATAAATGCATTAACTGGATGACGGACCAGCTGAAACAAAAGTCTAGTATTAACTCGAAATTCAATTCATAGCCACCGGTAACTCTAGTAAACCACGTGAGATAGCATAATAGAGTTATTAAATTATTCAAGTGGATCTCAAATATTAAGTAATCAGTAAAAAAACTCACCCGATCCCAAGCTTCGGCATCCATAACAGGTCCACTGGCAATAAACAAGCAAGCATGTCCAGCGATGATAAAAACCATAGCGAGAGTTTTAATACCAGCTACGCATTCCAATCCTAAATCACTGTTTTGTTTTGTAGAGAGGATTTTCTTCATGTTGTTTATGACGGAGAAAGATATTATGAGGTCGTACATGATGCTGCCTTTCTTGTGGTTTTTATTTGTGAATATTTCGTATGTTGTGCTCAAGATTAAAACTACTATGAAGAAGAGAATGAGGGCTCTGAAATTTGACATTCAATTTTGAATATAAAATATGCCCTGAACTACACCAAATCTTACCAGCCATAAGTTTATTCATAGCCTGTCTATATATTATTCATAATGCAACTTATATCTACTCACAAAACAGAAACGTCTAATTTAGTAACCGAAGCAGGTGTTCTAGTATAACAATCTCTATCATTGACTTCAACTGTAGTTGTATTCCCGACTGTATGTTCCAGAACATCACTAACAAAATGTGCTACTGAATTAGGTCCACATGTACTCGGTACACATACTGCCCATCTCAAAGCACCACCACGACCAGTTCTTATCTGAAAATTACAATACCCATCAGTTTGTGATGAAGAATTGGATCTGTCCAATGTTAATGATATGTAAAACTCTGACTTACCTTCTTAGCTTCTTCAGCTTCAGGCCATAGAATGGTAGCTAAACAATATTGTCCAGTGACACTAACTCCACCATCAGCCGGATCTTCGATTGCCATACATTCATCAAAGTTCCCCATGTGGTAGGAGGAACCAAACAGAAGACCCTGGGGTGATTTGGCCGACGCATCGAACACTGTAACATGAATGATGTTAGCTATGACCAATATTTACATAATATTTGTGTTTTTATTTTATTGTTCCCCTTATAAGAACGGTGATAAACTATTTTATGATTTTACTACTAAAGTATACTACACTTTCTTCGTTAAACAGTATTTATCATCTAATCTTTAGTTCTCTCTCTCTCTTTTTCTCTTTAGTTTAGACTCTCTTTTATATATTTTATTATAGCATTGTTTTGTTTTTTATCTCAACCTGTATCCAGTTTAATAGAATCTATTCCCCAATATGCATATATCCTAGAGCAGAATATTTGTATATTTTTTTCATTAATTTTTATTCTTTTAAAATTATTAAACTAAGTTATCCATAAACAAAACTAACTTGAAGGAAAAAATTGTGGACTACCAAAGTAGACATATAACTTGTCTCGCTATTATTCTAATCCCGAAATGCGACTACGTTACTTCTCAAATGTTTCGGTCAAATGTGGTGGTACTGGGATAAAAACCATCACCAGCTCGTCTATCACTCAAACTTTTACTATATTTATTATAAAAAAAAACAAATGAAAAATGACATCAACGGGATGTGCTATTTTAAGAATCAGTATGGTACAGTCACAAAGAAGATCATGTATTCCAATTTCGTATGTCGTTTAGGTTATTAACATGAAATATGACTTCACATATGAATAACATATTTTTAAAACATTAAGTAACTTGTTTTTTACCAAAAAAAATGTTTGGTCAGGTGTTGAATTGATATGGTTTGATTCATTAGTAAATATTTTTATTGCCAAGTATATAGTGGAAGCTCTTTTACGTCACTCATTATTTATTTAATAGATGTTTTAATTGTATTATTATTGTTTAAATTCGTTCCAAAATATACGTTACAATTAAAATTAAAACGAGGTCTTTTTTAGCATTTAAGGTTGACATTTTGCATGAATTATTTGCATGCCATATTCAATGTGTACAATATGTGATACTACTAACATTACTTTAAGACCTATGTTACTGACCAGATTTATCGCAAATAAATGAATTGAAATTTGAATTTTTTCGTGTACATATGACAATCGGGTGGAAGACAGCGCCCAAACTCGAAATATTATAGATGATATCCCATTTATAATATAACAAATAAATTATTAGTTGGAATGGAAATCGCACGCGGAAACTCTGCGTTATATATACTGCAGATAATTACCGCAAAGATTTCAATAGTTATTTACTTAAAATAAACGCGATAGGAAATCGAATACAAGCGTTATAATTTCATAATATAAAGTTTAAAAAAATAAACCTTTTCTATACAATATATTTAAACTTTTTTATAGTAACCATTTTCGTAAAAAAAAATATATAGCGGACATTTTAGGAAATAAAAAACCCGACCTTCATAATTCCAATTTTAAATTAAATATCTATTATTTCAATTTGGTTTTTAATAATTGTTATGGTATACGTGCTTGTACTAAGTGCATATGGCATAAGCTTAGCGTTGAGCGTTTTTGTTTACATATAGGTACTGTACTTTCCTTAGTTATATATATAAAACTGTAGGTATATACGAATTATTTTTAATATTAATTAAATATAGCAAATCAAAATCATTCATTTAAAAGATATATTTTTAAAACTTTGCATCCATGTGGTCGCAGCAGAAACGTCTAAATAAATCCTTTATTGCCTTAAAATAATGGATGTAACGAATGTAATGGATGTGATGAATAACACTTATCCAGACAACTAATTGTCATAGAAGTAATAGTGCTGTTAGTAACGAATGATACAAAGAAGGACATAAATATGACAACAATGAATATAATTACTTGTTCATACAATTCGATGTCTAGGCCTAATTTTGGCGGTCAAACGTGCTGTCAGTTTTTCAATTGTTTTTAAGTTCACATTAGTAATTCATATTTAATTCCTAAAATATAAATAATAAAGAAATAAGGAGTAAAAAAGTTTATAATTTATTAAGTATTATTATTAGTAATTAAATAAATATATAAATATAATAATAACGATCTATATGAAAATGTCACGGATCTTGATTTGTTCCACTTGAAGCCTAAGAAGCTCAAGTCTATTTTGCACTTGGCTTTCCGACAACACTCTATGTTTGAGCAGCAGACTGGCATTTATCACAACTATTAGGTTACCAAACTTAGCTTTATTTCTCTAGTGTAGTTGTTACTTTCATGTTATGGTTTGTTAACTGTTTGTTTGTCTATGTCTAAATAAATAAATAAATTGTATTTAAAACTTGTATGAAAATCGCTATATTGCTATGATACGTAGCCAAACCTCACATTTGAAAGTCGTATCTCGTAACGAACGACCTTGTCGCCCGTGGTGAATGTTTAAGCAATGCCCATAAACTGGCCACACATGTTACTTAAAATATACTTTATAATAATTTATAGCATTTTTATTAAATAAATTTACCTCCAATCAGAAGTAGGTTACGTTTTACGGCTAGTAACATTAGTATTTTTAGTCTTGTACGTAGATGTTAGTAAGGCCGTATCTTTATAAAACCATAAAACAATTTAATTTTAATTAAAATAAGTACCACTAGCTATAGTGAGTATACAGTAATGCCCCGCTTTACGCGAGGGATACGTTCCGGAAAAAACTGAATTTCCTACGACCATAGAGAGTTGATGACTACATTATGTTTATACGCACTCTTTCGCGTAATGCGGGGCAACTGATGGCGAAATTTGAATTTCGCGTATAGTGAAACCGCGCATAACGGGGTCGCGTAAAGCGGGGTATTACTGTACAATATACATTAGCTTTTCACTGAAGTAGATTCTGGCATGTGGCAATTAATTACTGTGAAAAAAAATATATTTGAAAAGTAACCAACCGAAGTCAGCTACAAGTCACTTTAATCTTAAATTAGCTTTACAACGCCATCTATCGGGATAACCACATAACACTACGAAGTTATTAGCATTTTCATGTGATTTTTCTTTGTATTTATTAAGTACATTAATCATTCAATCTCAATTGATGTTTAATTTGATTTGATCACTAATATTTACCGTTTTGAATCTATTATCTAAAAATATTTTGAAATTAAACACAGCTTCAATTTATTTTTTAACACTAGAAAGGAAACGCCGTCAATTTGACGGCACGGCGATTTCATTCTTAAATGTTTTACAAACTATATTTTACTACTTTCCTAATTTGTTATTGTCAGCTTAAATCCATGTAAAAAACCATTATTATATTTGTGGTATATGAGATTCCTTTACGTCAATGTGACGGCAGCGATATTCTTATAGTAAACAAAATTGATGGCTGCGGTCTTTCAAGGTATAGTATGCAGCCCGACACTTCTAGTGTTAAATCGTATAAGGAGGGCTACTCAGGCGTATCCGAAGTTTATACCGTACCGTAACTTCTATAGTTTATGTGAATTTTGACACATAAGCCCGTAAAAAGTCCTGTCAAATGTCCGTAATTTCGTGACTGATTACGTAACTGTTCTTGAGTACGAAACGTCCGTATTTTCGTCCGAAGTGCTCCTGAGTAGCCCCCCAGGTTCTCGGTACGATATTATCATACATGGACATAGACATAGTGTACAACATATAATAATGCCTTCCAAAATAATAAACAATGTAACTTAACGACAATCTAACGCCAGGAGTGTTGTCCATGAAGGTGGAATACTCGTAGTGGCTGTGGTCGGCCTCCTTGCTGTCAGTTTGTCTTTTTCTTAAATCTGCGACGCTTGACACATTTGACAAGGCGAGGACTTTTGCGTCGTGTCCGACCGCGTGAACGTGAATTCCCGCTAAACTAGTGAAAAAACCTGAACTAACAAGAATGAAATCCCTGGGATGCGCATCCAACAGTTAAATAACCAAGGAACCGTGAGCTGCGTCGGATCGAGGTGAGTCCAGACCCTTTGATTTGTGCTCGCGTCGTAGACAAAGCTCTCTTGTAGTGAGGAAGGAACGAGGCAACCCACCGCACCGCCATACGAGCCCTACATCGTGAGGGAATACCTCCTGGCGGCCACATTTTCTTTGGTCCTTCGATGCTGGATTTCTTTGATTCCCTTGAACTTAGATTGGTTGAATCGCGAAAAATCCCTTTATTCGTTGCATTGTTCCGTAAATTCTTTACTATTTTTGTTTGATTTGTTTTGCTATTTTAGCAACAATTACCGCATTTATTACCGCATATTGGTTCTTTGGATATTTAACATATTATTGACTTTGATAAATACGCCCTTTTTTTGCTCATCAGGTTAGTAAAATTGCGTATTTTATCATTTTTTAATCCATAATTTCAATGACATTTGTGACGTTGCTTGTCATTTCCTAGGGATTGTTAGTTCATTCAAAACCGCATAGTTTCACGTTCATTTATTTTTGTTTTTTGTTACCGCTTTAAATTATGACGCACTTACCGCTTTCAAGTTAAATGAATTTTTAGGTTATTTATTTTCAACCGCGCGTGTACCTAAACACAAACCGCTCTATTATAATTATATATTGTTCTATATATTAATGTTTACCGCTAAATAGATAAATTATTATACCGCTTTCAAGATTAACATTTTAGGTATTTTTAATTATTACCGCTTTCATTTTGCCTAAAATTGTTAATTATTATTTGTTTATTCACCGCTTTTATTTAATATCTATTTAGTGATAAATTAATAAACGTATTAAAATATATATATATTACACAAATTATATTTGTTTTTAATTACATTAAAAATTACTATTAAATAATTAAAATTCTTTCATTGCTGTTTGCAATTTGATCTTTATTTATGAGTTGTCCTCTTAAAATATAAAATGCCTAAAGGACGTTCAGAAGATTTAGAAATGATAGCTTTGGAAAGAAACTTGAAATTATTATATGCAAAAAGAGATGCTATTTTTGCTCGAATTCAGACTATTGATAATCATGCCCTGCAAGCATCCGCAGATGATGTTGCAAAGGAACGGCTTTTATCTAGTGTTGATTCTATTGACAACATTCGCACAGAATATACGCAACTTTTAGATAACATTAATGAATTAGAACTCACTTTAAATCCAAATTTTCAACCTAACTTTCAAAGTTTAGGTGTTTTTGAGGATCTTTATTGTCATATAAAAAGAGTTTACAAATCTTTTTCTTCAAATAAAAATATTAATTCATCTGTAATTAAATCTGAAAATAAAAATCATAACTTTTCTAAACTACCGAAACTTGAATTATTGAGTTTCGCTGGGGATCCTTTACAATGGCCCCTGTTTTATGAAAATTTTAAAAACGCTATACATTTAAATAATTCTTTAACTAACAACGAACGCGTACAATATTTAATAAGTAAGTTATCTGGTCGCGCATTGTCCGCCTGTGCTGGTATTGCACCCACAGCTGACAACTACAATATTATTTGGGAAACTTTAATAAATAAATATGAAGATAAGCGTAGTCTAGCTGCGGCTTATTTAGATAAAATCTTAGAATTCAAATCATTGTCAATTGCATCAAGTAAAAACATTGACAGCTTTTTAGATAATTACGCTACCGCTGCCGCTGGTTTGAGGTCATTGAATTTGCCCGATTTATCGAATTTTATGTTGCTACATATGGCGCTCAAGAAAGTAGATCCTGAGACCACGCGTGCTTTTGAGATGACGAACCGTCACTCTTCCATCCCTACTTATGAACATTTTATAACTTTCTTACAAGAACAGTCTAAGATTTTAGATCGTACCACTAGTGTCAAACCCGCGATTTCCGCTTCGAATAAGAAACAATCTTTTAATACGCATTCATTTGTATCTACTTATAATCATAATAATTATAATAATTCCCGCAGTAACTGTGCTCATTGTGGAAATAACACACATTCACAGTTATACAGGTGTGACTCTTTTCATAAGTTAGACGTTGATAGTCGAATTGATTTTGTGAAAAAGAAGAAAGGTTGCACCAATTGTTTGAGTTTAACGCATAATAAGTCTGCTTGTAATTCTATTTATAAGTGTAGATATTGTAATTATCCGCATCATTCGCTTTTGTGTAAGTTTCGTGGTCCATCCCGCTCTCATGCGCCTTACAAGCGCAGTGACTCGCCTCGTTGTGCTGAGGCCCCGCAAAGCGTGCAACAGCGCGCAGCTCCAACCTCATCTGCTCCCGCTCTCTGTACAAGTGCGTTCTACGGACACGAACGGCCACGAGCAGTGTCTGCGTGGTTTGATAGATTCCGGCTCTCAGAGTAGTTTTATTACATTGGAATGTTCTCACAGACTAGGTTTAGTTGTTAAGAAGATATCCAAGGGAGTAGTGAAAGGCATTGGTGATACTTTGAATCTTAAATGCAACTCACTGAGTTATGACAACTGGCCTTACCACTTTCACAGATCCCTGATACAGTTGCAAATAAATTGCTCGCGTTGCCCGTGTTACGCGTCAATTGTGATGCAATAATATGTAAATATTGTGATAAACAATGTATTATACCGCTTTCGATTATTGTTATTATAAGTTTTAATAATATACCGCAT
>JAPWLS010000648.1:0-22091 GCA_028551675.1 Tineola bisselliella
GTATTAATCAAACAAAAATAGTTCCTTTGAAATAATTTCAGTAAAAATATATAATTTAACATTTCTCCATAAAACGCATTTTGACTTTTATCAGATAATACCAAAACTGCTTTACGCGATCTCCGTTATGACTTTTATTCATGACGCGAAATATAAATTTTTTATTAAATTACGTGAAAGAATGCGTATAAACATATATGTAGTATCAACTCTACGGTCGCGGGTCAAGTTAACGCGATTTTTTAGTAGAAGTAGGTATATAGAAAACGTCCGTAAACCTAGTGTTAATTTTCTTTAATAAACGGGTTGTATTGAAAAAAAATCACATCATAGCACCCCGTTCAATTCCCGGTTAAAATGAATATTTAAAAAGAGAATAAAAATTTGTTTCGGTTTATATAATAGTACAGGGCATCCTAATTTGGGGTCAGGGAATTGTATATCAGTTAAGATTAGATAAACTAAAAAGTTTTCTCTCGCAGACATTTTCAGTGTTAATTAAATTTTAACGACTTTTGTTGATAAGCTTAATTAATACGCGGTCGCTTGTAATAGAAAGATCAGAGAATATAGTTCACACTATTAAAGTCTATTTAATAACCTTCACTATGCCGGCCTTATAAGACGAGAGATCGTTCCCCTTATTAACAAAGTACAGAACCAATTAATCATATAACACTTGGATACGATTTTAAATTAAATCCACTGAGAGTTATTTGTTGCGTGAACACATAACAAACAAACTCACATTCACGTTTATAATATTAGTATGGATGTATATTGTACGCATGCGCATGATATATTATAATAAATAAATATAATAGAATACTGTTCAATGTATAGTTAACACAAAACTTCATCCAAAAGCAGTTGAAGCGAATTCGAGTTCGAAATATCTCAGCACAGGTGTCTGGAACTTCATTAAAACTTTTATATAAAACGAGACTTTTGTTATAAAACTGCTACTAAATGAACTTTGAAGACTTTGAAATACTACTTAGAACGAATTCATACAGTTAGTCAACGTAAAATATATAGTGCTGGGGCGTTTTTGGTTCTGCACGCCACCGATAGTTTCGCATTGATATAAAAAAAACGTTTGACATCTACGGGCTATTGTAACTGCAGGGCTTTAGAAATAAATAAAAATCGGATTTGTTGAAGAAAGCGAATATAAAAATTGCAAGGGTTCCTACTTATATTCGGTTGAAACTTACATACTTATTTGATAAGATTTTAGGTTTTGACATTTGTTCTGTCAATGTCATCTTTCTTGTTTTTTTCTTTTCCTTTTATTGTCACAATGCATTGTGATAAATATATGTTCAATCTGTTTTAATCCGCATTATTATCACCCATCAGTATCTTAACACCTGTATTACATGTATACAGATCTTAAAAAAATAATATAAACAATAGAACAATAAATATAAGTTTATTAATTACTAATAAATAATTTAGTCTGATTGTCCATGAGAGTCGATTGCCACACAAAACTCCCTTCCCAATTAAAATTTCAACATGATAAAGATATAGGCCAAGTGTCCAATAACTTGATAACTAGAGCATCCAGTTACAGTCTAATAACTTTGCGGTAAGTTTCGATTTAGTTTATTAACTGATATGAACACGGTGGACTTAGGTTATACTGGTATATTATGGAAGCAAAAAATCCATATTTGTCCTCAAATATAACATAAAACTATTTATATAATCCCTACTATTATAAATATGAATGTGAGTTTGTATGTTACGTTTTCACGCAACAACTACTTAACCAATCATCATGAAACTTTGTACACATATTTTTGGAGGTACTCGAAATAACATAGGATACTTTTTATTAAGAAAAAAAATATTTTTTACTATAGTTTCCAAATTGACTATAGCTTCAACTGTTTGGATCATATTGAATATTGATTCATTTCTATTGAAATGATCTCTGATACTTCTTTAATGACTTAAATGCGAGCGAAGCCGCGGGTAAAAGCTAGTATTTATATAATTTAATTCTTTGTAATATTTAACATATTTAAATTAGTCGTTTACAAAACTAATCTGAGCTAGAGTTAGTAACAAAATGCATAACAAAATGCCTGTGAAATATCTAATTTGGCACTCACGGTTTTATCTTGATATTCTTTGAAGCTGATAGCAAAGTGATGTAATCATCTGCTCGTAGTATTTTAACATTCAAGTCAAATAATATACCTTCAGAAAATTGTTCAAAGGCATATGGAAGGCCCTCATTATAAATTCGAAACTTTGACAGTATTGAATACAATTAAAATTTGTCAAAAACATTGTAACAAGGTTGGCGCGATTCCACTTAGACGCCCAACAACCGGTTCTGAAATTTTGGTTTAATTAAAAGTTATATTGATTCAAATAATTTCGGCTAAAACTTTTCACGGAAACTCGATAACAAAACTTCTTTATCTACTGAACAAATTGACACTTTAAGTAACTTTTTAACGAACGCGTTTCATGGAGTTATGTAAGATAGACTTTTAAAGGATGATGCATTTGAGCTCTTATGATTTTATTTAATTTGATCCTTCGACTGTTAGTCTGGCTAAGCGTGTAAGTGATTTTGCCCTGTTTGAATGAAATGAAATGAAATGAAAATAGTTTATTAGCATAGGCACTAAAGGCGTGCATTTGCTCATCGTTAGACTCTACCGTGACTTCAGAAAGGCGTATGGCGAGAAGAATATCACAAGAAACTCGTCATTTTCAAATTGGGGATCGGTAGCAAAAAACCAACGAAGGTAAAGCGAATAAATGTATCTGGCTACTATAAAAGAAAACTTTTAAGCCTATATTTCTTCCAATTCATAATTGTTTTCGTTTCAGTTGATAAGTATTAAAATATTAGTATATAGTTCAGGGTGGGGCAGGGTGAGCCTCTTACATTTCTAAAAATCGCAGTGTCGTCGTCTGCTAGTGTTTTCGACGAGAAAACAATTTCGTCTTGAGTGTGTATGTAAATGTACTATACATAACCTTTCTGCCATTTTTTTTTTTAATATTTCATATATAGTAGTTTTCTTATACTAGCCTCTTGAAATGTAAGAGGTTCCCGTGCCCCACCCTGTACCAATTAACAAGCCGTATAAAACATTTTAAATTAGTTAAATCACGTCGCAAATATCCCAAATATCTACAATATTTTTATAGTGAAACAACGTAAAAGTAATAAATTTTACTTTTCCCCCTTTACAAGTAATATCGCAATTTTGGCGCCACGGTGTCGCCACAAGCTGCAGTTTGGCATTTATCCAGCGAACGTACCATGAAAAATTCTTATCTAAACGTCACTTACAAACGCGTGTATTAAAACTTTTCCTCGTTTGGGTGAATTTTTACACTCTTTTGTTTATTTTGTCCATTAAGGTTATAGTTCAATTATTTTTCTTAATTGGGAATGACTAAAAGATTAGGATTAATAGAGCATTTTGGGCACCGTAAGGCAGAGTCGATAATGTTCAAATGGATACAGATTGGACTTTGGACTGGAATAAACAATCATAAGAAAGGGACAACTATATTCTTATCGTGTCGAAATTAAGACATGTATCATTCAATATACCGCGATCGTTTCTCTTTCTATCGCTTATATACCTACAAAATCTGTATCCATTTGAAAATCGCCGTGTGTACGTAAAAGTGAAGAGGTGTAAGTTTCTTAAAATCGATATGACGACTCCTATGACGCAGTTTTTAGCGCCTCAGTTTGTTACGTAGAGGTTTATGGTTCTCGCTCGAAACTGTTATTCATCTAAAAGTATGATATTATTATTCCCTCTTTATAGAAATCGCCTGGAACATAAATTGCAATAAAATCTAAAACAAAAGAGATCATTTTTAATTGTACTTACGTATGGTATATTTCTTGTCCGAATGTCTCGTTGTTCTTGTACTTTGGGACGACCGTCTCTTGTAGCGCATGATGAAGTCTGTAATTAACAAATGTAGTTAAAATTTTGCGACTTTTCAGTTATAATATAGACGTATAGTATATGCTCGTATCTTATAAGAAAAATCTAATAACAATAGTACAATATTTATTAAAAAAAAAACAAATGAAAATAACTAAATTCCTCAATACATTTTAATTGAAATTGCGGAGTAATTGTCAACGTGAATTTCAGCGTATTGGTTTCGGAATTGTAGCCGCTTGTCGCGTCGGGATCATTAAGACGATTTTCGATTAAGATAACATAATACAAAGATGTCAAATAATTAATTGTATAAATAGGTACCTATATAATTGTTATAAATTAATCAATTAAAATTAAAAATCATAAAATTAAAATAATTATTTTTACTATTTCTGGGGATACATACATATTATTTAATATTTTGAAGCATTGAAATACTAGTCCAAAAAGAGAGATCATATCATAGAAAAAGAATTATAAATAATATTATGCAAAAGCGTCAGATTTCTTTACAGTTTATTACCTTTTAAGTTTACGTACTTGCTGTTAAAAAAACGGAATATCTATCTATTTTCACAGAGACACCAGAGTAGAGGATCAAAAGAGTGACTGTTCAAATTTAGTTCTGTGACATAAAGATTTTTAAACGCCTGATAATTACAAATAGCATTGAAATAAATAAGTTAGTCAAGCGTTTTAGTGAAATGGTTTTTTCTTATAATCAGGCGTTTGCATTTCAATAGTTTGTAATAATATCTAATAATTTGCTCTTAAACATGACAAAGACGTGATCAAATGAAGACTTTGAATTTCTTAAAACTTATGATTAGTAAGTTTAGTTAGATACCTATAGTTTTTGCTGTATCAAAAAACTCGATATGTAAACATACTTTTAGAACGAGACATATATTAACGCAAAAAAACCGAAGCGAAAAAACAAAATCAATCGACAAAAAAATATTTAAAATTAGAACGAACCAGAAACGATATCATTGACATTTAATGTCGAAAAAATAGGTTGCCAGTTTATAATATATTTTTTTATCCATATATTCTGTTACTATTTTTATTTTAATAAAACCTACCTTTAATAGTAAAAGTAATTTCTTCAATCTTAAAGCACAACCTAATGTTTTTCTTCACTATTATTATCTTGTTTTGGATATGTAATCTTATATATCCCCTTACTTATTTTAATAGGTAGAGTAACAGACACAACCATCCCTTTAAAACTCATAATTGACAATCAAAATTTTAGGTAATCATAAAAAAAGTAGTATCAAATATTAATCATGAACACACGAATAAATCACAAAAATCAATTTCTCGACAGGGCGTTTCCCTGAAAATAACTTCGTAAAGTAATAACCAATAGCGTGCGTTGTAATTCTTAAGGATATAAACACATTTTCATTCATAAATCATAATAAAATAAAATAAAAACACTCGATGTTGAAAATATAAGGCATCGTAATTTTGACATTTCATTTTTGGTGTTGCCAGCTTAGTAAAATATACCACCAAAATTATTTTAGATTTTTATTTACAAATTAAATATTTTATTGAAATAAGGTATCTTTTTGCTCAAAGTTTATAAAAAACAAATATATTTAGTCATAAATTTTAAATGGGGATATATGAACATATCGTGCTCTATATGTATTTGGTTAAAGAAAAATTGGGAGTATTTGATAACCCTGTCATGTTTAATTGTAATTATATTCATGATATGTTTAGTATCTTAATAAATGGACCTCATATATCTTGTCAAAAAATAAGATAACTGTTGATTCAAAGACTTATAATTACGAGTATAAATTTTAATTAAAACAGTTTGTTTATATTTCAAATTAAGAAATTAAATTAAATAAATTTTAAATTAAGAAAGAAACAGCTTTACGTAATAAAGTACAATTTAAATAATACTAATAAATCGTTTTATTCCTCAATCATAATAATATAATATTATCTCCTATCTTATTCATCATACTAATTGGGGAAACATTTTTTTAAATCTAGCAACATTTTTTCTACACATGCGTAAAAGAGATTCAATATTTCGCGCCAGCTGTCCATTCAAAGTTGTCAGCTATATCGATCTTTTCCAAGTTGGATGTCGTTAATGGTCTTTGTGCGTTATCTTCCGAATTGTATAACATTCGGAATAATAATAATTTGACGTACAATGCTCTTTTTGCTTATCATCCGAATTAAGTACTACATATTTAAGTTGAAATGGATTTAGTTTTAATTTTAAATATTATTAGAATTAAATTATGTATACAATAGTAATATAACAGTTAGTAACTAATGTTTAAGAATTATAGTTAGGCTTAAAGTTATTGAAGAAATACGCTACTCCAGGTAGACTACCACTTTCTTCTATGAAGTGAATTCCTTTAGTCTTGAATGTTAACAGAAAGCACAAAGGTTTATAACGAGTTGAGTGTGTCCTATGTTACCCTCGTAAATATGTCTCTGTTATAACAGATATGGTTCCCTCTGACAGCAATTATCCACTGCACTTTAACTTGACATCAGTCTTTTAAATTACTATCATGATTAATCAACTTAAGACAGTACTAATAGAATTCAAATTGATTTATTTGCCATAAATATGGTTAATAACATAGGTCTTAAAATAATGTTAGTAGTATCATATATTTTACATAATGTAAGTATATGGCATGCAAATAATTCATATAATTAAATTTTATTATAATAGAAATGTCAACCTTAAATGCTAATTAATGTCAAATTAAATTTAAACCTACAAAATGTCATTCATAAATTCACCAATTGAATAGGAGGATTTGTTTATTAAAAGTATGTTGAGATTATTTTTAAATATGTTTAAATTATCAATATCTCTTATAACTCTAGGCAAGTGATTGAAAATACGCGGGCCTATACCGACTACACTCTTGTTCATGAGAGCTGTACTGCTTGTAGTGGGGTTAATTTTGATGCCATTTTTGTCACTGTAATGTTAATATGGCTTTTTGCAAAAATTACAACCTCGCTAATTTTGGATTACGTAGACTTTTTCTAGCCAAATAAATAAATTAATAGGAATAGTGTTGTTTCTATATTTTTATACAAAACAACAAGTGTGTTTTGTAATAAATATTTTAATGCTACGTTTATGTTGTCTTTACGATCTATTTATTTTCGAATATCGGGAAAACTTTCCTTTATTGAATTCTATTTTCCTATTTTATGTTTTTCTTTATTGTAACTGTTTTATTTATTTATTTATTTATTAGTTGTAACATTTTTGAGATTATATTAATCTTTATTGTTACATTTTAAGTCTTATAGAAGTGAAGAATACAGTGGGCTTATCACGAATTTAGTCTGGGTTTCGAATCGAGCTGCCACAAGTAAAACGGATCCGTTAGCAATCGGGATCATGAATTTCACTAATGACTAACGAGCACCAGCAATCTATCAAATGAACGAAAGATCGAGACGTTCGAAAATTAACAAAAAGTATCTAAAATATTGTAGTTCCAAATCCGCACGCGGTGGCGCTGCTCAAATTTCCATACAAATCGCTTGAAGCGAACTCGCTTCGAAAGCCAGACTAAAATTTGTCATAAGCCCACAGTTCAGAAAATAAAAGAAAGCATTCCTTAGTGCCACTATGAAGAAATCTTTTTCTTTTCAAATATTATTATAGACGATCTTTATCACGCAATTGGTAGCGAGTATGTTATAAAAAAAATCCGGTATTCAATTCACAGTCGAAATAAGTATATAATAACATAACTATTATAAATACAATATCATTAAAAAAAGTATTTATATTTATTTGTTTCGAAAATGGGTGTTTATAATAGTTTGTATTTATTTGGGTGTGTGTATGTGTCTTTATTACTTATTATTTTAAAGCTTGTTTAAACTTTTCAACAATATAAATTAAAAAAAAAAACAAACGAAAAAATGCAATAAAAAATGTTTGATCTAACAAAATTATATACAATGTTATTTGATCTCATTGTGCGCTGATTTTAACAATGGTTAGTCATTCCAAACTTATGTAAGGTTATGATCATGGACAGCAGTCGGTCTGTGGCTTGTACTGCTAAGGTAATGCTAGTTTATATTCAGTGCGCCAGTGAAGTGTACGCGCTCGCGTGTAGTCACTGCTTTTATACGGTGAGGCTTTTTTATTAAATTATTTTTTATATAGAATTTCGAGATTATTTAATATGCGTTACATTGCAAGTTTGATTTTAAAAAAAAAACAAAAGAAATTAATTAAGTAATTATTTATTATATGATAATAATTTATGCGGAACAAGAATTATTATAGAATTTGTTTCGAATTATCAAAAAATATGTAAGTCAATATCATTATAAGAAGAAAAAGTTCATTGGACTCGCAAGAAAATATTAAATGATAATTTGTCCCAGGATCGGGTTCAAGCCCACGACCCCCTCTTACGATGGGTAAGTGGTGTAGTGCCTAACACGTGAATAATATCGACTAGTCTTGCAAAGTCTTGAAAACTCAGCTAATTATCAAAGAAACCACTCTTCGAGTCACAATTGAATGACACATGTCCGTAGATTAAAATACGGCATATACCGAATTCATTATTAGTCGTAACGCGTTTAAATGTATCGCTTCCCCAAACTATATTAATCATTAATTAACATTTTATTCATGAATTCGTAATGGAAATAGTTTCATAACAAATTATCAATTTTGGTTTGTAATTAACTTCCTAATTAAATATAGTTCTCTTGTTTTTGTTTATAATTACGTGTTCATTTGTTTATAATTATGTTTGTTTTGTTTAACAAGTTTAAATATTCTAATGGTAGTGGACAAGAGAAATGACAGATATACTATTTTTTATTTTTTAAATTTAACTAAAAAATATAAAAAAATTAAATTAAATATCTGTAATTCTTTAATAATTTAATTTTGACATATGAATAACTATATTTTTCATTTTGATTTAATTGTAAATAGTTTTAATAAGTTTTTAAAATATGTTTTAAATGTAATGTAACGTTGCTCATTCTAATATTGGTGCATGCGGTGTTCACTGTGCATAGGGCCTACAATTAGATTATTATAATTCTTATTATTTCAAGTCTAGTTGTAGAGCCCTGTTTGTGGACCCAATAAATAAATAAATACTATCTTCCTCTATATAGCAGTGGTCTCCATTAATGGCATTCCGGCTTAAGACCAAACCACATTACTATCTTAAATTATTAGTGAACATAGTATAACTAATTTAAAACGTCTTTTTTGCGGATTAGTACTATATTTTTTTAAATTATTTTATTCAAAAACTCTACAGTACTTTACAAACTTGTACTACTGAATTTGTGGGATTAAAATAACCAGAAATAAACGCAAGAAGACTTTTACACTGTTTGTAAGTTTGTCTTTCAATAATGTGTCAACGGGGATAAAGTCATTTGGATGATGCGACATTTGATATTCAGATGGAGCGGCATAGTGGGGGTCATTGTTAATGATTATTAATTTAGTTTCCAGTCAAACGTTAACATTTGAATTTGACTGTAGCACTTGTTTCTTCAATACCATAGAAGTGCGATCAAGTGCCAGTCTAAAAAAGTTATATTAATAAACCTAACAGCGATCAAGAAATAAGAGGCCGGAAATCACCTCAAATATAACTTAACCTTCCTTTAAGGCTGGGCTTTGACAGGGAAACCGGTTCATTGCATACGAATAATTATCCATATACAAAAGTAATTGTATTTGTTTTGCACTCACGGTTAAAATAATTTTGATAGAGTTAAGAAGAATAGAGGTTCGTTGACAATCAAGGAACCCGACGAAGACACTGTTTGTACTGACGCTTACCAATGCCACCACTATTAAAATAACCAAGAGATAAGATCATGGTTTAATTGTACAATTTGATACATTTTTACACTATTCAAAAAAAGTATTGCACCATTTGAACTTTTTACGATTTGAAATAAACAAATTAACTTTTGATAACAAAAATGCATCTGAAGTGTTTCTTATGACACTTGAAATTACGTTCTTCGTTGCATTCTTTTAATTTTACAGGTTAAATAAAATAAAATTCTAAAAGAAGAGAAAAACGTTAAATTTACTATACACATAAGACTGGTGATATCAGCTAATTAACCTTTGTTTATATTCTTTTTTTGCCTTGATCAATATTTGGTGACTCCCCTCGGGCTTTTAAGCATGCCCTGCCCATTTTAAACATATTAATATTTTGTAGTTGTAACTATTTTCGTAAAAAGATGGTAATTATAAATTTTTATTATCCCTTCCGACTGAAAATGCCTAAAAACTATTATTAACTTTTTTTGTCTATAATTTTTTGCATTAAAGTGTATTATTATTGTTTTCAAATTATGTATATTCTATGTTGAATATATTCTATAATCCTAACTGTTTATTGATGCAAACGACATGAATTCTGATGAGGGGGAACTCGACATCCGCAAGGAAGTTACCATAAACCATGTCACTATAAACGATTTGTTTTCATTCTTATGTATATTATACTAGCTAGGTATTTAGGTTATTACAGAGTTTGAAACTGCATAACATTTATGACCTACTTCTGGTTATTTATTTATTTATTTATATAGCCTATCTACAAAATTACATTAGAACTACATATTATAAAAAGGACTGCTATTATATAAACTAAATGAAATTTTATTTATAGGATAGGATGGCATGCTCAAGGCGATAAAGGGATAGATACTACACTTCTAATAAAATTACAAAAATACATAAAAATAAATAGATAAAAAGTATTTGGAGTAACAATCTTAGCTGATAGGAATTTAGATTTGTTGGCACAAAAATTATTACTTTTACTTATAAATATGTTAAAAACTGCATTTACAAATTAATCTTTGTCAATCGTGACTATGTTAATTCGAAGGTAAAAACGGATATGTTTCTTAGAATCAAAGTTTTAGAGTCGATAATTGTATTCTATTAAATGGTTCATACTTCGTAACGTAATTCAGATTAGAGATTAATCTATTGTAAGAGATATGCACGATTTAACTTTTAACTTCCTCGTTCTCACGCCAAATGAAGTAACGTGTTAAGTTTAGAAGTAACAAGACTTATTGAACAATTTTTTTTTGTTTTTGTACAGTTGGCAAAAAAATGATCAAGCACTCTACACGTAAAGTACAGTCACGTCACGAAATATTAAGAACTTCCTATGTTTAACAACACTGTTTTAATAATTTTTCGTAGTGATGTCATTATTTTAAATCGACTGATAGTTTTATAAAATTGCAAGTAAAATGTTGTTTTTTATTAGAAGGAATACAGCCTTTGTAGACCATACCTACTTAAAATTAATGTAACAATTTTTCATTTATTTTCATAATAATTGTGCAATTTGTAATGTTGTCGTTTCAAAAAATATCCAATTTAAAAACAAAATAAACCATTCTTATCTTTATCTTAAAAGTTTCCCTGAAGGTAAGGCTTTATTTTACTAAATTATCCATTTTTTATATATGTATCTCATTAAATATATTCTTTAACGTAAAAGATGACGTAGCTTAAGATAAAAATGTCATTTGCAGCCTCATACACGTTTTAATTTTCAAAATATGAATTTCACATCCAATTTGCTGACGTGGACCAAAATTCGCCAAACTTGAGTTAGACCACATGTTTAATATATAATGGACAAGGTTACAGAGAGTAGACTCTGAATTATAAATAAGAGATTGAGATAGAAGTGGGGGAGTAATAAGCTGAAAGTCGTGGAAGGGAGAGAGATACCTTTTTCCAGCAACCAGGAACAACTCATAGACTAATTAATAATCCGAAAAATTTAAAATAATTCCTATCCTATAATAATATTAGCATTATTGGTATAAGGTTAAGCAATCTCCAACCTTTGGTGAGAAGCGTGCTTGACTAATCTATTGCGAAAAGGTTGATCACAGCTGGATTGCGTTACACGTGGGTCTATGCGTGTAATGTCAAGGGACTGTGGTTGGTTAGAGATGGGTGTTGACAACCTTTTGTTGATATTTTGTAAGCTAAAATGTTTGTAAATGAAATTTATTTGCTAATTAAAGGAATTTGGTAAATGTTACACTTAGAAAAAAAGCGGTTCAGTGAAATGTAAAGCTATCGAAATAATGTCCATCAATAATCTAAACAGATTACAGCGGTTTAACAAAACTCACTTCTTATCTCAATTGCTTTGAAAAAGAAAAACCATAAATAATTTTGTAAAAATCAATAATAATAATATTTATAGATTCTTTTAAACAATGCTTGAAGGCAAAGAAATAGCATTTTTATAACAGTTTTTTAAATAAAACAAATATTTATTAGACGTTCTTTTTGATATTACGTGTTTATTAAAATTTAATAATTGTCCAAATACTCGACACTGACAGAATTGTCTTCATTAGACATCTGAATAAAAGAAGAAAAAGAAAACATACATGACATAGTTTAAAAAAAACTATAATCCGAAAAGCAGTTACAAAAAAAACCAAATATTTACCTAAACAATTAGAGGATAATAGATAAAATTTGTTAGGATCAACGAACTCACTAAAAAACCTATGTGTATTGTGAAATAGTCGTGTCACTCAACTTGAAGACATTTTCCGCAATAGTGACATTCTATTTTACTACCAAACGTGAGTCATTGGCAACAAATACATACTAGAATATTTTCCTATATTTAGAAATGAGCTTTACCACTGTTGTGTATTGAGGGTAGTTATCAGTTTGCCGTCAACCATTAAAAGGCTTAGACGTATTTGGTATTTTTATTATATATTCTATACTGTAAGATATGCTCCAAAATGTACATCCCTAATATTTCTCATTTTTAATGTTCAATGATCTTATTCAATAAGAATTGAGAAGTAAACATTTTAGAAATTAAATGAGCCCCAAAGATTACATATTAAGCCAATAATGCATTATGAATAAAGTGTGAACAAATATTTGTTAGTAAAGAAATACTCTAGACATAAAAAATGCGGAAAACCTCACAGAATTCCACTAGATCCAAAATTAAGGATACTAAATCTTTTTAATCTAATCATTACATATGATTTTTAGTCAAACAAAATTACAGACACTGTATATATAAATAACAAACGACCTTTAAAGTATTTTCAAATAATAAATTAACAAAAAAGATTTAATTGACAAATGAAATAATGAAAGGAATTTACTGAAGCAAGTGACGATCGGTGACGCATAAAAACTTGTTAAACAAAAAGTAAATAGATCAAACAATGATAACACTAATCCGAGATCTCCAAAAAGCGTAACAGCCAAGGTCATTGGTCATCCAAATGAAACATTCATAATTGTAAAAAACATTGAATCTTATAAGTGTAAAACACTAAGGTCATATTAGTATTGACAAAAAATGCTCTCAAAATTGTGTCATATTTGCGAATTAGTGATATCTAAAATGGTATAAAAAATAGAATCACAATCCAAAAAGGACTACAGAAATAACTTTTGGTATTGTAAAAATTGTAGCACCATAAATCAAATGAAACGTAAGTTAATTAAATTCATGAAATATTGCAGGTCAAAGGATGACGCCAGCAGCGTCGTTCGGCGAACGATGGGCTCGTGGTAATCTGACCAGGATACCGTCACCAGAAGAGCTTCAAATCCTCAACCTATTTCTGATAACATGTAATGGTGATGAAACAGAGGCATCTATAAGAGCTAGGAAATATTACAAAGCCAGAAGTCCATCAGGACTAACTGAATTATGGCATAATAGAAATCCTGATGATGAAGATATCCTTTCCAGTTGTCAAGATGCGTAAGAAGTTTTTTTTCTATTTATATTTATCAATCATTAGTATCTCCAGGAGCTTTTTTCTAATAAAAACATATTTAATATAAAATTCCAGTTACATAGTGCCACTACGTGTTCGAAGTGTTGGTGGTAGAAGAATGACTATAGTTCGATTGCCAGCGCCAACAGCATTGGATAGATGTATATCAGCCAAGGCTTTATTATCTAGATGGCTTATGATCTTAGATATAAGGTGAGAATTACTATACCAATTACTTTTAATTCAGGCTTCTGATTGACTCCAACTGTCTACAAAATGTTATAATCACTTCTTCTTCAATACAAATTTCTCTATTATTTAAAATTCCAACAAGAAAACGATTCTAATGAGACTGAAATTTTTAATTACTACTATTCGGCCTCTTACCATAATTTTAACTCTTGCTTTAAGCATATTTAGTTATATTATAGCAAAAATGGTTTAAAATCTAAAAAGAAATTTCTAATAATTTTTCAGGTTACACGAAGACCCAACCCCTGGAGAAGAGGTAGTGTTTATAGACGTTTGTGATCTTCAGCCCTCTCATCTCAAGAATCACTTTAGAGGCTCTTATTGGAAGGACTTCGCTTGGTGTATGAAAGTGAGACATTTTATCCTTCCTTTGACCTTAATATGGTGCTCGAGATGTATTTGTATTATTTTAAGAGACTATAATAATAATAAATAATAACTGTTTATTGCACTTTTAAAGGAAAGAGATAGCACAAACAGTGATCTTTATAAGGGAACTTTCGGATAGTATCCTTACTAATATTATAAATGTGAGTTTGTTTGTTACGTTTTCACGCAACAACTACTTAACTAATCATCATGAAACTTTGTACACATATTTTAGAAGTAACATAGATACTTTTTATTAAAAAAAAATTTTCAATAGTTTCGAACTGACTATAGTTTCAGCTGTTTAAAATCATATTGATTCATTTCTATTGAAATGATCTCTGATACTTATTTAATTACTTAAATGCGAGCAAAGCCGCGGGTAAAAACTAGTACAAAATAAAATCAGCCAATAATAAATCAGCTGTCATAGTATTAAAGTAGGTAGCCAATGGCAATACAATTACATAAAAAAGTAAAGTATTATAATACTAAAAATAATATATCGAAGGACAACAATTATCTAATAGATTATTCGCACGTCAATAGAAATATAATTAAAGAAGCTTATTATTATGTATGAATTGTGAAATTGATAATTATAATTGTGGAAGTATTATCATTGTAGAATAGTTTAACATACAAAACTATTGAGCAATTTCCGTAATACTTTCAATGATTAAGGACCTAATCACTTAATTACATAAATAACTCTATTAATAAAAGCATGAATTTCTCTATTCCAGGCGGCATATCCATTAAAATTAGCCGAAGTTCACATAATAAACACAAGCAGATTAAAAACAATATCACTGCTGCTTCTCCACATGGGTCTATATCCTTGGAGACGTAAAATTACCCAGTTGCATGGTTCAGCTGATGAATTAAATCAAATCATGGGTCTTGATTATTTCCCTATGGAAGGTTTGCCTTACGAATATGGTGGGAAGGCTGGTGCTATGAAGGATCTCAATGGTAAGTATTAACTTTATTAGATTTTTTAGGGTTTCAATTGTATCATCATCAATTATTGAGATGATGATGATGACAGATGAAAGATTCCTTTGTGGTATATATTTAGTTAAGTAATTAATATTTAATGTTAACTAAATTACATTCCACTGGCCAAGATTTTTTGGATATTTGAATACATACTAGAATTCGAAGCCACGCTTGTCCACCCAGCCACGGTCGCTTTTGTCATTATTGATTAGTTATCTCCATTTTATTGAAACCGGTAACAATGTACACTTCCATTTAAGATTTGCAGTTATGGGTAAACCGGATATCTCACATCAAGGAAGGCCATCGTCTATTATTTTGGTCAAATCATGAATATCTTTAAAAAGCAGATGTCCTTCATTGAAGGCTTCAATCATCTGTAGAACCTCTTATTCTTTACAACACCTGAAATTAAGTACTAGTTTAAAATAATGACTATTTTTGTCTTCACATGAATTTCCTAAATGTTTTTCAATAACAATATTATTATCAAGTTTATTAGTATTATTATTTCTTTTTGGTGTAAATACACCTAAAACATTCTTTTTTATTACTACAGCATGTACCTACTTAGTTACTATTTTCAGATATTTTGAGTATTGTGAAATTAAAATAATTGAAATAAATTTCTCTTTCTCTTTTATTATATTTGTAGTTCGATTTAAGTTCAGTCGATAAGAATAAACAATAAACATTTCATCCGCAGATGAATGGACAAAGAAACTGTTGAACAACTCGAAGTGGCTCCAAAGCGAAGAAAAGAAATTCTACGAGACAGTCTTAAAGCCCGGCATTAAGAGCAAAATTCGTGACACAAGCATTGTGAGAAATCTCCGAGGGAAGCATGCCTATGACGTGTTAACTAGAACCCACTCTTGTAGGTCTTTACACAAACACGACCATGAGTATTTGGAAGAAGGGACGCATGGAGCATATAGGACTTTGAAAATTGCTTCAGATAAATCCCGATAAATGTAGCCTAAGAGCAGTGTTGCCAGCGGTTCCCCTTCAAGACCTACGACACCTTTAGCCGCCGCCGAAGAGGGGGGAGTCTAACCCCTCTATGATATAATATAAATTAATAGTGGACTGTATATGTTTGGGGTATGATAGGTGGCCAACAGTAAAAAGGGATAGTAGTACGTACCTCTTTCAGCTGCATCCACCACTCCCCAAAGTGTGTGTGCAGTTAATGCTTCCGATGCTCCGTAGAATTGTCTGCTGTCGCTAAAGTGCTCACAATACAAAGTTCATGTACATATGTACCATAATATAGCCGATTAAAGTCACATATATAACAATATAGTCCCGAATTCCGCATAATAATAACCGATGCAATAGCGACATCCGACCCCAACCGCCGATTTGTACACACACACACAACCGACGTGCGCTCGCGATGCTGTCCGAGCGCACCCGCTGAAGCGTCCGCTCCAGCCGCCGCCGACCGAGGGAATCACACCCTGGAGACGTGCGTTCGCGCCGCCGTCCAAGGCAATACCACCACCCAATTTAAGTTGGCCACAACATCCCCCGCCCCAACCAAGGCTTGCCTTGGTTCCTAACCGATATTGGGAAACCGACACAACTTTGAGACTGGCCTTGTAAGGGTTCCAGTCTCTGTTCGAACCATAGCAACCCGAACTACTTGATCCGAACCTGGCAATAATTTAACAATCCGACCGCGTTTCCACTGCAAAGGTGGCAAATTATCCTCTTTAATTAAGACTAAATCATCTATTTTGGGAGGATCCGTTTTAGAGTTCCACTTGACTCTTTGTTGTAATGTATGGAGATACTCTTGTCTCCACCGATGCCAAAAATGTTGTGAAAGTTTTTGAAGTTGTTCAAACCGAGACAACTTATGTATTTTAACATCCGAAAAGGGATATTCTGGCAACGCAACTAGTGGTTGACCGATGATGAAATGACCCGGCGTCAATACATCATAATCATTAGCATCAGAATTCAACGGACATAATGGCCGTGAATTCATAACCGCTTCTACCCGAGTAAAAAATGTGTACAATTCCTCAAAAGTAAACCGATGTTCTCCGAGAACGCGCCGCATATGCGTTTTAGCCGATTTTACCGCCGCTTCAAATAGGCCGCCCATATTAGGACTTGCCGGTGGATTAAATAACCACGTAATATTTTTATTTGAAAGTTGACGTCCGAGATCCGAGTGATTATCACGTAAAAATAAATAAACGTCTTTTAATAATTTATCCGTACCCGTAAAATTTGTACCGCAATCCGATCTTATTAAAGAAGGTAATCCGCGCCGCGAAACAAAACGCGTAAACGTAGCATATAAGATTTATTTTTAAAACAAATTAAAATGTGGTGACCTACATGACCACACCGACCGCAAGATCCTTTTTTCTCACACATATTAGCGTGATGGTCTCCTAAGCATCTAAAACATAAATCTTTATTTCTCACCCATGACTTTCTGTCATTGAGTGAAAGTTCCTTAAATTTATAACACCGCGATAATACATGCCCGACCCGACTACAAAATTTGCATGTATTGATATCCGTATTCTTATTAATATCCGCTTTATTAACAATAGAAGTTATGTTACCTTTATTACCTTCATTACCTGAAGTAACCGTATGCACATCCCTAGTGCGCCGAGTTCTATCCGACTGTGCTAAATTGCCAAAATCCGAATTAGCCGAAGTGTCTAATAAGCGACACTCAATTTGCAAAAAATCCATTAATTCCGCAAAAGTAGGAAGTTTATTATTATTTCCGCCGTATTTCTGCTCAAAACGAGACTTTATATCCGATGGTAACTTAGTTAAAGCAATGTGCAATAACATATAACTCCATTCATCTATATTAAAACCCAAATTCTTCAATGCCCGCGAAGACTCTAACAAAGGATTTAATATTTTATTTCTTAATCCGAAAGCTTGCTTTAATACCGGCAAATGCAAAATACGTGAGATATGTGAATCCGCTAACAATCTAATGTTTTCATACCTACTACGTAATATTTCCAATCCGCAATCTAAAGATTCATCCGTCATAGGCAAATGCTTAATAAGCGACCGAGCCTCCTTATCAACGTGAGAGTATAAGTAATGAAATTTCTCCGTTTTTGAAATATCATTCCTATTTAAAACCAAAGACGTAAACAAGCTGATAAAACTAGACCAACAAAAAATGTCACCGTCATAAATGGGTAAGTTGATACTCGGCAATCGAGTCGTTGTTTTATCCGAAACAATATTTTGGGTTCCCTCGGACACGTTAGAAAAACCCAATGCCGCCGCTTCCAAAGTATTAAAATGCATAGTGCCAATTTTAAACTTTTTATCATATTCCGCAATATCATCCGAATTTTCCGATTTCAAATTTAATATCCGTTCATATGCCTCCGAAAATTCATTATAATGTTGATCTAATTTTCTAAACCGAGCCGCTAAAATAGTTTGCGAAATATTAGGAGTGGTCAACAACTCCACCGACTGCTCAAACCAATTGAGCTTTATTTTAAATTTAATTTCAAAACCTTTCACCGACATTTTGAATATTTAAAATATTAAGTATAAAATAAATTCTACGGATCCCCACAAAAAGTATTAACAAAAAACAAAGCTCAGTTGTACCCACTTCAACACAAAGGTTCGTTTGAGAACCACTTATGAGGGAATTTGGTTACAACGAAGTTGACCTACTTTGATCGAGTTAACATTTAAATATATGAAATTTAATTTTAAAAATAAAGTTTTTACTACAATTTCACATGGGACTATTGAATAGGTCTTATATAAAAGAAATCCCTTGACTGATTATTACGATATCGAAAAGTTTCTGAGTTCATTGTATTTATTTTCTATAATAAAAAATTCAATTAAATCAGAATTAAAAACGGTTGTAAAAATTATAACAAATTATCGAATGAAAATACTGAAAAGTATTTTGGGTAATATCCGACAAAAAGAACGCGTTACAGTGACGTCACATTACTAAGCCGTAAAAACCTTTTAAAATACATATTATAATGACTATATTTTTGTGATAAAGTCACCTTGGTGCGAGTAAGCGGTATTCTGAATTAAAAACAAAATAAAACGAAATCATTAATCGCAACGGAGATTACGTTAAACGCTTAAGGTGGGCTTAATAAGTAAAGAGAAAACGAACGGAGACAGTTTAAACGAGATGAGATTACAATGTCACAGAATGAGACAGGCATGCCCTGCGTTTACCAAAAGCTTAATAACCCAATTAAATCATACCGTGAAAGATAAAAGAATATATATTTATCCTTTGAAGAAATTTAACTAAATTTAGTGGATGAATTAATAAGAGTCGATATTTTTTTATTTTAGCTTATTCTCCTTATTTCTAGACATTAATGTTAGTATTAAAGCTAATATTGTAGTAATAAAAACTATCTCTACTAATATTATAAATGTGAATGTGAGTTTGTTTGTTACGTTTTCACGCAACAACTACTTAACTGATCATCATGAAACTTTATACACATATTTTTAGAGGTACTAGAAGTAACATAGGATACTTTTTATTAAAAAAACATCATTTTTTACTATAGTTTCCAACTTATTAAAGTTAGTATGATTTATAGATGATTAGTACTTGACTTAAATGCGAGCGAAGTCGCGTGTAAAAGCTAGTAATTTATATAATATACAAGTAGTTATCGTAGAAGTCGTTATAGTGGAGACGATTGTTATAGGCAGACATCTGCTTGGGGTAATAGATAGTTGTTTCGGTTAACATCAGATGGGGTGCGATCATATCATTGATACAGTATTTGTTGGTAGTAATGATTAGATTATTAGTTCAAGTGAACAATAAAATAATTAATTAGTAGACGAATAATCGATATCATTAGTGAAGTAATCTATAAACTCTTAATTACATGCTACACCATTGACATATCGCAGTAGAAATCACAAATCAATCCTGTGTGAAATATATTTTAAGGAATAAAAACTATGCCCAATTAGTTCATGCAGTAGGGAAGGTAGACAAATCTAGTTTGTCTTGTAAAACCACTTACGATTTTCAACACTAGTGGAGTAATTTGGTGGTGTTTTGGGATTAGTAGTCGGGTACGAAAGTTGGTCTGCTCGGTGCAATAATCCACACAAACGCGATACTAAGCCATATAAAGTCTTTTAAATTAATTTTGTGTTAAAATAACATTTATAATAAAAGACTCATATTATATATATTGATGGCATTTAGGAATGTCTGTCATTAGCGACGGTACCTACCTTTCAAAATCAGAGGATGAGTAGGAAGAAGGTTGATGCGAACTGCTAATGGACACAAAATTGTCTCCGGCAGTAGTTATTGAATGTTCGGAGGTCGTTGATTGATTGCGACGCGACAACGCCGTGGTGCCGCCTTGACATCGAAGATGTGAGCCCGTGATTGGCTTTCACGGATGTTATTTCGCGAAATAGGAAATTGATTTGGATGTTCAAATATTAGTCTTCATGTTTAAATTGTAATATATGAATCACTTTCATTTATTAGTAAAAACGCAGTTGTCATAAAATAGAGACAGTCGGGCTGGTAAGCTAAGAAACCGGTGTAGCGGAGATTACTGCTGCATGTGCCTGTATCTACATGTCTATTTTTGAACGTAAACGCGACGTTCAAAAATATATTTTCAATATTGACCCAGAAATTTGAAGTTTACTGTTAGTTAGCATTGTAAACAAATTTTGCTCCGATTAGAATGGAACAATGGCTTTATTGTCACTTAAAAATGACATTTCAATGCGTTAAGATGAATCAGATTAACGATAATACACATGGCAACAAAATGTTGAAGCTGGTATAAATACACATAACCTGTAAAACTTTGATCTAAATTTTAATCCGGATTTAAGTAGGTACTGTTTGAGTAAAGTTTGTTTAAACAATTAAACTTTTCTCACCCTCAATTATATTTTATCATTGAGTTACAATCTTAAGTGTTTTAATTACAATTTGAAAAATTCAATTAATTGAAAAATTAAAAAAATGTCACTGACTTCAAATGCGATTCTTATGACTAGTGATTTTTATTACTTTTAATAAATTCCTTTATTCTATCTTATATAGAAAATCTAACTGCAATTATAAACAATGATATCTTATATGTTCAACCACAAAAAGAAGCCTGTTATTAAAAACACAAAAGCAGTGTAACGTAAATCTATAACATTTCCTCAATTTTTTCTGTTGGTTCACAACTTTCCCTAGTTCATTTATTTCCAAAGGGAAGCGCAAACAATATTCCACCAAGCCGGTGACTCCCATTGTAGTATTTCGTTCAATATCACCCATTTCCTCCTTCGCTTGCCTCTTTATGCTTGCTTTTGTTATATTTCCTAAAAAATGTATCCAGAAAGGGGTTACCCTTATTTTGGGAAGTTGGTTTTTGTATCGAATAGATTTAGTGGTTATTTCAGACAAATTATAAATAAATAAATTCATTGCAAATGAAAATTATCTGCAGCCAGCAATCGCCCGCATCCTTCATCTTAATCTTAGACTAGCATCTAGCTAATCCCGAATCCCACATTAATCACCCTTGAGGGTTTTATAATAAAGAAAAATGTAACTTACCCAAAAAGGTTGACCACAGGGAATACCTATTGTTATCCCCTATAAGCATAAATATAAAATCCCAAATTTATTTTATA